>CAUJNA010003627.1:1363795-1366295 GCA_963377175.1 Effrenium voratum
AGAGTGAAAGAGTGAAAGAGTGAAAGAGTGAAAGAGTGAGTGAGTGAGTTGAGTGGAGTGGAGTGGAGTGGAGTGGAGTGGAGTGGAGTGGAGTGGAGTGGAGTGGAGTGGAGTGAGTGAAAGAGTGAAAGAGTGAGTGAGTGAAAGAGTGAGTGAGTGAGTGAGTGAGTGAGTGAGTGAGTGAGTAAGTGAGTGAGTGAATGAAGGAATGAATGAATGTGAAGGAATGAAGGAATGAAGGAATGATGGAATGCCGTGAATGAAGGAATGAAGGAAAGATGGAATGCAGGGAATGAAGGAATGAAGGAACGAAGGAAGGAAGGAAGGAAGGAAGGAAGGCAGAAAGGAAGGAAATATGGAATGAAGAAAACAAGAAAGCAATCGATCAATCTAATAATTGCACCATTCAACCAAACTGCCAACCGCAACACGCATGTACACATCTCCGACCAACCCGAAGAACTCCCTCCCAAACACACACACACACACACACCCGCACACACACACACCACCCACACACACACCACACACACCACACACACACACCACACACACACACCACACACACCACACACACCACACACACACACACCACACACACACACACACCACCCACACACACCACACACACACACACCACACACACCACACACACACACCACACACACCACACACACCACACACACCACACACACCACACACACCACACACACCACACACACCACACACACCACACACACCACACACACCACACACACCACACACACACCCCACACCCCCCACACACACACACACACCACACACACACACGACACACACACACACAAACCCCACACACACACACACCACACACACACGACACACACACACACACAAACCACACACACACCACACACACACACACACCGCACACCGCACAGCGCACACACACGCACGCACGCACGCACGCACGCACGCACGCACGCACGCACGCACGCACGCACGCACGCACGCACGCACGCACGCACGCGCACACACACACACAGACACACACACGCACTCAAACATCCACACCCACAAACTCAAACACGCCCACCTCCACTGCACACACATATAGACACACAAACTTATATAGACAAGCACACAAACACACACATAGATCATATATACACACACACACCGTGTACTGGTGACTGGCCAAGAACAAGGGGGTGAACTTGCAACATATTTGGCAGTAAAAGGCACCGTTGGCAGAAGTGACATGAAGGGGGAGGCGTGGCTTGAACACTGGCAAAACCTAGTCATTGATCCTTTGGCTTTGCGGGGGCGACATGAAAGCAGATGCACTTATCATCGTTTGGCAAGGAGGACTTGTCCGCCTGCCTAATTACAACCTGCTGACGTGACGTTGCTTTAGGAAACCCAAGGCCCCCTTTTGCTATTCTCCAGGAAAGCTTCGGAAGGAACCTTCTGAGTTCTGAGGATCCCTCTGGGGTTGGGGCTTGCTGCGTCCGAACTCCCGGCTTCACCCCACGAAGCGCCTTGGCGCGATGGGATCCTCGTTGCCCGCTGCCACCAGAGCGGCCGCATCCAACTTTGGGGCACCCTCCAGCATCGACGCGCAGAAGCCTGGAGCGGGGTGAAAGGGGCAGGACTGACTGATCATGGCCTCAGGGGCAATGCTACAACTTTGGGGCCCATCGCTGTTTGTTGGACATTCGAGGTTATCCCCCCCCGTCCTCCCTAAACCAACAAATAATAGACTAGCAATCATTTTGCAGTTGCTCATATGAACTCCGGTTGACTGCCCCTTGACTAGCTGCAGTGTTCTGTTAGTAGCAAAAGTTATCCCAAATAAATGGGTTTATCGGGGTTTAGAAGGACAGTTGACCAACCCAAGCAAAAACCAAACTACTCGCTGTGCAACTGTAAGAATGTTCGCCGCACGAATCCCTTCTTGTTTGTCAAAGGATGAGGTTTTTACGTGGGTGTGAGCGGGAGGGCAATAAACCTGTCTACTCCGAATAAAATAAATTAAAAAAAAAAAAAAAAAAAAAAAAAACGAACCCATGAATGATATCCATTTCGAGAGGCATCTGGCAAACAACACCGCTTTGTTAGGTTCCTTCTGCTGATTTCCAGTGACCGGCTTAAAGGAAGCGCTCTGCTGGATCCCTTTCCGGGCTGCCTTCCCTCAGTTTCCAGTTGCAGAAGGTGTCACTTCAGACAGCCCTTTGTCATTTACCTTTCACGCAAACACGATCTAGAAAACAACATTTAGCCGCTCCCTTCGAAAACCAACAAGAAAACAAGGACGCAAGGGACATATCAAACTTAAATAAAACCAATTGTTTCTTCAAAGGTACATATAGCTGAAACCAACAGCAAACAAAAACCAACCTCAAGCAACTTAGAGGTCCCATTTCCGTTGCAGGCAGCCCCCTCGTCCAAATTGCCTGGTGGGCACATCAGCAAAAGCCCGGCCGGCTTCACCTTCCCGGCAGCGGCCAGCGCCACCGCG
>CAUJNA010003627.1:1371295-1618795 GCA_963377175.1 Effrenium voratum
GAAGCTGATCATGGCCTAAATAGGGATTTTAGACATTAAAAGAACCATGACCTAGAATCCGTAGCTTTCAGTCCAGGAGTAAATCCTTGCTTTGACACTATTGATGGTTGCATGCCATGCTTTGAGCCTGCTTGGTCCAACAGCAAAAATTGACGATTGGATACTCCCCTCAACCATATCCGCAAAAAGAAGTTGCTAAAAGACGAGTTCTTGACATATTTTGCTTTTAAGATCCTTGTCCGTTGTGAGAGTATCATGCAAAAGAAAAAACAGCAAGTGCTGCACTTGCTCCGGACAATGATCCCCTCTGGGCTTCCAGGCTCTCGTTCAGTGCTTCAGGCAAAACCAGCCGGAGCCCCGGGGCGCAAAGGTTGTGCGCCAGCGTGTAGAGGTCATCCCCGAGCACCTCCCAGACTTTCGAAATGCCGTCCAAAAGATGAGGTAAACTTTGCAGGAGCTGGGTCTGGAGCCGGGTCTGGCTAGGGTCGGGCTATGTATTCACGGAGCAGCAGTTTGAGGATTCTTGCCCAATTCGTCCATTGTGTGTTTCACATCTCCGACAAACCTGCCTGCTGCTATCTTACCTGTTTGAGGAGAACACACGCAAACATTCAATCATGCCAGACATCGTACTTTGGGCGTGGCATTCGCAATAGTGGATTGTTTTCTGCGATGCAGCCGTACAACAAGCATTTGGTATGTAAAACCATCCACAAGAGATTGCTTTCCAGAACAGGTTCAGCATTGTTCCTGAGCGACACACACAACTAAGGAGAACGCGGCTGCGTTGGGGCCGAAGGCTAATCATTTCTCTAGGAGGCCTGGTTGCTGAGGTCACTCTGGGCAAAATGGCTGTTGAATGCTGTAAACAAGCATGATGCCCCAAGTGACCAAAACATGACATCACCAGCTGGTTGGACTCCCAACAGACCAGTTCTTACAGCCTCTCCACACATCACGCAAGTAAAGCTGCAGCCTTTGTTGGCACAGACTCGGGCACTTTGAACAAACAGCCCCAAGCAACCCCCATCAAACCTCACAACACATTGCGCACAAACACAAAACGTGACGCACGGACAACAATCTGCTGCTACACGTACTGGGCATGAGGGTAGTTGTGAGTCACCCAGGTATTGTTGGAAACCTTGTGTCCCCCAGCCCCTCTGCTCCACAAAACCCTGCGTCGACGATGCGCGCCTCGATGCCGTGGCAAAGCACCGCCACCACTTTGGGCTCCGCGTCACACTCCACCACGATGCCTCGAGGCTGGCCCAACTAGGAAAAGTAAACAACGGCTCAAGCCCCCTCGCTTGTGTTTTGGGGGGGTGCCAAGACAGGGCGACTTTCCAAAATGTAGGTTGGGGCAGGGCTTTCCGAGCCCTTGCAAGGCCTTTTTGGGAACAAGGCTGGCTGGCTGGCTACAAGCAACAGGACATCGCATGACTGATGGCTGGCTGCCTTCTAGCATGGTATCCCGGAGCTTTAACATCAGCAGCAAGGGACATGTATAGAGGCTTCTATTCTTGAACAAGCAGGCTCACTTGAGTCAAGATCAGCACCTGGTATGAAAGGAGTCTACGCAAAAGACACATACAGAATGAAAAAGGACGTCCTACCCCCCTCGCTTCAGGAATCCAGATGCTGGGAAGCTGCTGCATTACGCTGCATTGGCCCAGGAAAAACCAAAACAAAAAGCAAGCCGCTGCGGGCTACGACTAAGAACAGGTATCAGTTGCGGCTGTTGTAACCCTTGGTGGCTGGCGCCTGGGGAAATGTTGAGATCCCCTCCTGCCAGCCATCCTTTTCACGTTCACCGGAAAAGTTGTGGGAGGCTTGGCAAGGGTATTCAATACGGGACAGCCGGTACCAGTTCCCCGTGCATTTCAACACATTGCCACTGCTGACCCTACTCCCGGCCATGTTGTTAAACGGGTTCCTTGTTTTGACGCACGGCCATAAATCATACTTGGGAACCCTTTGGTTATGTCCACCACTCATCTCCGATGGTGTTGGATGACATGGGCTCCGAAAAGAAGCCAAATACAAGACCAGCATACCTCTAAGCCACCCAGTACGAAGTCTTTGACAAATTAACATATCCTCTCCTCCCCTCCTTTCGCCCAGCGGCATTTCATCTCCCCAAACTTCTCCACTCGCTGTCGTATGCCGCCGGGAGAGGCCAAGCGCCGGCCTCAAGGTGGGCCCTGGGGCTACCAATGCCCACGAGCCATGCGGTCACTCCATAAAATGGACAAACAGCAAGCCTTCGGATCTTGATGGTTTTGGTAGTAAACTTGAGGAGCTAAGTGCCATCATATGCTTCTCAGATTGCACAAGACTACTGGAGATGTTGTGTGAGAGTGGGACGCCATGATCTCGTTGACCCCTTTATGGCTTGGCAAAGCCACATGCATGATGTACGTAGACTGTTGTTGCACAGTGGTCTTCTGTCTCCTCTCCGTTGTTGCTGTGGGTACTTGCAGGCGGGGCAGTCTCGGAGACACCCGACACATGCCAGCAGCGACCATGGATTTAAGAGATTATGCACAAATCAAAGCGCTTCTGGTCGCATTTCCCTTAGAATCTGGCACTACTGCAACAGCCATTCAGCAAACAGCGCTGACCTGTCCAAAGAGTTGTGCACTGGCCTTACCACCGTGTCACCGGAACAATTAATTTGCTTCTCGCGACTGATCAAACCCCTCAATCAGCCAAACACCAAACTGAGGTGGCCTGAAACAAGTTATAAACACGGCTCCACGCAAGTTTCAATCTCATTCAGCCATACCGCACCGACAGGCCTTTCCCTGGATAAGGTTAAGGAAACTTTGCGAACCTGTTTTTATCCAATCATGTCCAATCTATCTAAAGCACGACGCAACAATTCCAGCATCCTCCAAACCTTTCTCGCCCGTCACTCGCGTGGGACCCCAACTTCTTGGCTTCAACACACCGGCGACTCATCACTCTCCGGCGGCTTCGATCGGCTTCCCTGCCTTCGGCCGGGCAAAGGTGGCCCACCGTCTGGAAGAAGGTGATGCAGTCGGTCTCCTGGCAACGTCACGGGACGGCTTGGGCCCCACGAAGTGGCCATGAAACCGGCGATACGTATGGCTACGAGTCGAAAGTAAGGTACCGTCGGTGACCCCGTGAAAGACAAACATGTGAAATCCGTGCTTTGGCACACGAAGAGCCGGTTCAGCTTCCATGTGTGCGCGCTAGCTGTTTTGAGGGACATGGGCCTATTGAAGCTTCAATGGCATTCGCTTCTAATGCGTTTCAATCTATTCCATACCCGCCAGTAGGCTCAGTCGCTGAGTGCTGCGCATTTCTTGGCAAATACAGCTAGCCAAGCCATGCTGTTAGGTCACTCTTTCAAAACATTCGTCTAATTAGACTGTTCGACATGTGCAGCCTTCGTTTTGGATGGATCAAAAAGACACGTCTCCAAGAAACAAGCTTGAAACCGATTCGATGCATTTGGAGAAGCCTTGCCCTCTCACCGCCCCAAAGACCCCGGAAGAACAAATTCGGTGGCCAGATCTGACTCTGAGGCGCGGGCGTTGGTCTGGCCCGTGTCGTACAGATGCTCCGGGATCTGATCCCAAAAGTCCCTCCGCAACTCCGGGCTCACGTGCTGCCGCATGAGGTGCCTTGCCGTCGGCTGAAAACTGCCTCATTTTGGAAACCCCCGAATAGGGGGTGATCTCTTTCCGCCCATGGCTGCTGGGAAAAGAGGTACTGCAACCATGAATGGCTGCAGCTCGTTTGTTTGACCATAACATGCTTCTGCAAGTTTGGGGGAGAAGGTTCCACTACTCATTGCAATCTCGTCCTCTGTGGTTGGGGGGGGATTTGGATTCTGTTGGGCACTAGTGGACATTGTGCAACAAGCTGGCACTGCATAGCCGTCTTGTCAAATCCTGCTTGATCCTGCTCAGCAGCCTCACTCCATCTCATCGGTAAGTATATGACATTGAACCGAGCTCAGCACGAGACAAAGAACCTGGCCTTCCAATGAAATCCGAATTCACCTAATCTATTGGCGGACGTCCCTAGAGGCCAATTCGAATTCATACATTCCTGACATTAGTTGTAAAACCAATGCGGCGTTTCTCCACTCAAGTTCTTGGCATGGGAATCAATCGGACACCGCACAGTCGTTACTGGGTGTGTATTTACTCAGCATGCAATTCTTCTGGGCCTAGAAAAAAAACAAAGAGGACCGGGGAACAAATGCCAATGCCACAACTAACAACAAACCATTGGGGGGGAGATAGCAAATATATATATATATATATATATATGGTAGAGGTCTGGCCCCCCCCCATCCCCGGCCATGGTCATGGTAGCCTTAAATAGGGCCCCACCCCCTCCTCCCCCTGTGGGCCCGCTGGGTTTGCAGGTTATGGTCATCTTGCAAAAGGCCTCTCCCCCGGGCCAAGGCTTCGAGAGTCGTACCCCGGTCGGCGAGCGGCCACCCCCCCCCAAGTGGGGGGGATACCATTGGGGGGGTAGCCGCTCGCCGACCGAAACCATATATATATATATATGCATTACACGATACATATATTCACTGGCAGGGGTTATCTTGGATGTTTATTTTGATCCTGGGAGTAGGGTACTCTTTGGGAAGGGCTCACTTGCTGCTGTTTGGTATGTTCTAAAACAAGACACCCTCGAGACAAACATTTGGGGCTGTGTCAAAATGGGAACCCTACAAATGGCGTTCTTTTCTTGCTTGCCTTGAACCCCAGCTGAAATGGCAGCACACACACGCACCTTCCCAGGAGCGGACCATGTTTGGCGCTAAATTGAGCCACAAACTTGGCGAGCACACCAAGTGAGCATGTTTCTCCCAAATGAACCACAGGCTGCAATGGTTCACCAAATTTTGGATACTTCCAGATATTAGGATGTTGAGTCAGGAAGCGCAAAGCTTAAACCAAACCATGAACCATATCTGGATATGTCTGCGTGGTTTTACCCTTTTGTGATCTGCGCAGTCAACTCACAAGCTGCCGAGCTGCTCGAAGAGCTGATCCCGGCTGGCGCCCTCCGTGCCGCCCTCCAGCGCGCGCACGTTGGCGCCGCAGCCCTTGAACAAGAACTTGGTGTCCTCGGTTCGTTTTCCAAAACAAGTCGCCGCAACATGGTTTTAGCTTCTTTTGGTTTCCTGATACAACTAAAAGGCCTCCCGAAAAAGAAAAGAATCCAAATCTTGCCAGTACTCAGCTGGGTCCCTGAGATCATGGCCCCCCGGCAAAACCATTCCTTGTGAAAACCGTGTTGGTTTTTGCACTGAGAAAAGGAAGGGATTTTGGACTCAGAATCTGAGGGTTTTCACTACCCCCCTCCTTTTGACCAATAAGGCAACATAATATGGGGAGTTGGTACTGATTGTATATCCTATAGACCCACATGACATAGATGTCTCTCTTTTGAGGGTAACCTTTTCCGGGCTTGTTGTTGAAAGAGAAAACACAGGGCGGCTCACCATTTTTGGGGCCCCTTTTTGACGCATATCCATTTGGAACTGTTCACAACGTTCGACTCCGACAACGATGCTAAGGCCTGGGGGAGGGGGCGTTGACTAAACCACACTTGGTCGGGGGTGTCCTCGGAAGCTTCAGTTTTCCGCTCATGTCACGTCAACTTCGTATGTTCGCTGAAAATGTTGTTTCTGCGAGTGTGTATCTATGTGAAACACAGGGTATGCCCCTTTTGAAGGGAACCACTTGTGTGGGTGTAACATGGAAACCAAAGGGACACCTTCAATCTGCTTCCAATTTTTGGCGGCTCTATCATTTTGAGACAAATCCGAGTGGACAATTGGGCGGTAGTCAAGATATGCTTTGTTAACTCAAATGTCTTTTGTTGCTTCAAACAAATGGGTAGAGGCACAATTCTTGTTGACCACTAAAATCTAGGACAGGTTGGGTGCGACTCGCTTGCAACCAGCAAATGGTGAAGAACCAACATGCAAGCAATTGTTGGAAGTGTGGTCCGATTTGTTGCCACATACTCACTTGCAACCAAGGGGTCTGGCCCCGGCAAGTACTGTAAACAGGTCCTCACCTTTCGGTCTCCCAAATCTTGCTCAGTGACTCTCAAAGCATTGAACCAAACGCGACGTGCAAAAGTAGCCACGGAAACTTGAGTTGATCTACTCAAATAGGAGAACTGAAACTCCGTGGTTGGGTCGTCAGGAAGTTTCCCGAACCGAAATCCTGTCAGGCAAACATTTTCCTTTGGCCAAAGCCGAAAAGAGTCCGTGCAGGGCAAATGTTATGTATGTGTTGTGTCCGGAAACTTGAGTTAAGCCCCCTGTCATGGCACTCGCAACACATCCTTAGACATGCAGCTGAGTTGGCTTGCTTGCAACATTTTCAGCAGGGCCACAAATACCCACAAACCAAACTCACTCGGCAGGCACACACACACCGCACATGGCAGCATCTTAAGGATCCCAGGGCGCAAGCTGATGGCAAAAGCGTAAACTGGTCAATGGGAAACTGAGCACAAAGCTCCAAATGTTAGACTCCCTGATGGGGAACTGACCGAAGTCCTAGGATCCTAGCTCTGGCGCACTTGCCAAGGCTCCCAGGACTTCTTCTTGAGAGAATCCTTCAGGCGCCGCCAAGGGCAAACTGGGATGTGTTTGACCGAAACAGCCATGGAGCCGTGGAGCCTTTCTTTGAATTTTGTAGAAATGTGCCTTCTCTCCGGACGTCTTCAACTTTCTTTCCAGAGATCATCAAGCAGCTATGACTGTTGCCTCGAAAATCAGTAAAAATAGTCAACATTTAGCTTGCGTTGGCAAGCACTCAAATGTGGCAGTAGACAGGCTTCCTCAAATGATCTCCAACAGAATCTCTGGGGAGCGGTCATACTAGCTGGCCCGGCCCCTCGGACACAAATCGCACTGGGTCCGAATTGAAAGAGTCTCTTTTTGGCATCCGAGCCTCGTTGGAATGCCTTTCGCGAATTTTGAGCGGCAAGGCCCCTTTGAACAAATGTTGGCTAAGCCTCCAATGCCAGAACCACCGCGGTTGCGTGGAAATCACCACCCACCCGCCCGCCCACCCTGCACGCCACGCGAACATGCATCCAGGCAGTACCTCGTCCGTCCACAGCACAAGTGTGAAACATGGAGTTACGCTGACTCACAATCTCCGCACAATATCCAGAGCACAAAGCTGGTCAACGGGAAGCACAGGTTCAAACGCACAACAATACAACTGCTAGCAGCCCTGGGTTTCACGAGCGACATGATTCCCCAAGCCAGCTTCGATATTTCGGGACGGATAAATGCACATTTCGTAGTTGCTCTCAAGCACATTTTTTTCGCGGGTCCCCCCACATGGTCTGTTAGAAACCCCGAACCTGCAAGGCAGCCGGACGTCTTCTTCAGGTAACTGAATTTTGAAGGAGGATTTGACAAACCGCCCATTCATCCACGGCTGTTGTAACAGGCGTCACTGGGGTCCCTCCCGAAAAGCCCCAAATCTCCAATTGTGTCACGTCCCCTTCTCCCCCCCGTTGGTTTGCACATCCGTCGCTTTGAAGAAGCCGCCCCGCTCCTTGGCCGGCGCTGGCGCTGGCTTCTCGCCCTCCACCAAGGACAGGAGCTCCTGCGGAAAGGTTTCAAACGTAGGGCCGCACTTCCTCAGTCCCTGGGGTTCACCACCGTATTTTTTCTATTGATGGTCATCATCTAAATCTGGTCAACCTCTGTTGTATTGGGGGTTGAACCCCAGGGCAGTGAGTTGCCCAGAAAACCTGCTGTTTGCCACTGAACATATCTTTCCAACAACTATGAAGTCCAGGAAATCAGGGAGTGAGAGGTGCAATGGAGCCAAGAGCAAACAGGGGTTAGCCCTACACGTTGTGAGGCTCGGTTGCGGGCCCTTTGGTGGACACATTTTACAGTGGAGGCATATGTCCACCAACCATTTTAGAGGTCTTCTCCACCAAAACAGCATCTGGGGTTGTTCATCATTGTGGATGGATAACTTCTGTTGTATTTCACTTCAAGCCAATCCCAAAAGGGGTATACCAACAACCTGCAAAATGATTCGGGCAACACAAAACATTTTGGGGCACCGGCCTGGACGGTGGGGAGACGAGGGCTACACCATTGTACTTGCAACATTATGCAACACTGAGGAATCTTCCAAGGGGATCAAGGACACTATTGTTCAAATTCTGCCGTACCTGCACTCACTCGTGCAGTTGTTCGAACTCAATCTTTCGATCTGTTGGTTCTTTTACATTTAGTCAGGGGCAACACAAGTAGACCCTTTCTTCTTGAACTGAGACGGTATCAACACATCTCCTGGGCTTTACATCTCTGTGATACTCTTTGCTCTGACACTTTGATGCTTCTCCTGAGTTGACCTCTTGCTTGACGGTTCTCTTTGCAGGGGAGAGTTCCCCTCCTTTTTAGAGGCAATCCTGGTTTGGAGACAGGGTGGAACCACCCCTCAAACGACTCACCTAAACACTCTCCCAACATCAAAAGGACCCCCACCTGAATTCGGTTAGCATTCAACCCTGCACCCAGGATTCAAGTCTTACACTGCCTGTAATTAAACAGGAAGCTCCGAAGCTTTGTTTTGTTTTTGAAGGTTGGTCAAAAAACACATGTTTTGGATAATCCTAACATAGAAGTCCCTGGGGTGCTTTTTGTCGACTTCCGCATTTCAGAACACGAAGCTGACTTCCGACGATGATTCGGGCACCGGCTCCCTCAAACCCCCCAAAATATCTCCCCCCCAACACAAACCGAACTCGCCCCCCCTACCCGTTCCAGAACTGGCCCAGAACTACAGAAACAAAACTAACGGTGGACCACAAAGTCCCCCCAGAAGGTGCGATTCAAAAAAGGGAAAATCATGGAAACCCGTCCACCGGGCAACCCGGGCCAGCATCGGGCTCAGCTCGAATGCGCTCCTTGTCTTTGAGCTTCAGGCTCACCCAGCCCGTCTCGGGGCCTAGCGCTGCCGATCTGATCAAGTTACTACAACTGCCCAAACCGGAAAAAAAAAGGAATCCCCAAGTAAGGGATCTTGAGTATGGCGAACTCGTCGTACCTGCACGTGAGCTCGCCAGGTGAGCTCGTTGTAATCTCCAAATGAATGTGTCGAAGAAACTCAACCTGGAACCAATCTGTTTTCAACCAAACTGATTTGAGGGGACAGCTATTCATGAACCCCCTCCTGGCCCCTCAGGGCTACTTCACCGGCTACACCCCATGAAAATCCTCTTTTCTGTAGATCCTGGCAACCACATTCAGTAAACCTTTCGTGAATTCTTAAGAGGTCCCAGGTTCCCCGGCGCTAACTGGACCAATGGACTGGGACCTTGGACTCGGGACCGTCCGGGCAAAGGCAGCTGACGGGAGGCTCTGCCAAAAAATGAGCGAGCTTTTGGGGAGGCGTTTTCACTGCTTGAAGAACACCTACCCAGGACAAAGGCAGCAGGGGTATTCACCAACCTTGTCTTCACCAGCCAGTGCCGCAAGCCTGCGGAAGAACACCCGAGCAGCCAAATTGCTACGCATGTGGCCATCTCGAAAACCAACCCCTAAACCAACCCCAGGATAAGGTGATGAAAGTTGGCCCACCTGCGCCGGTCTCGCGCTGAAACTGCAGGCGCTCACCCTCCAGCTTGAGCTCCTGGGATCGTTGTCGAGAGGGGCCCAAAGGAGAGCGTCGGTCAATTAGAAAATCAGCCCAAATCCTCAACAGCCCTAGCCTGGGAATCTGGGCAAAGACTAGACAAGAACAGGAAGAGCCACAACCAAGCTCATCTGATCTTCTGGATATGAGAAACAAAAAGGAAGCCGCCCATGTGAAGGCACTTTGGGACACACCCACCACATGATTGCCAATACTTCATTTGAGTAGAGTATCCTTTTCTTTCAATTCGGGGTACAACGGTGTCACGGTGACGCTAGGGCACTAAGAAGCGCAGAAACCTATTGTTGACGAGACTCTCATGTGGCGTGTGGGGTCTTTTCTACATTCAGGAACCCCTTGTGGATGAAAGCTAAAGGAACTACCCAAGGGGAGGCGGGGGCGGCTTGCGACATTGAGCAAACCCTCAAGAGAAGGACGTCAACTTGATCCATACGTCGCCATACCGTGTCAAAGTTGAGATCAAACCTTCAACCTGGCTGGCATATCTCCCTCTCACGAGCAACCGCATACTGAAATGCCACGGGGTGCAAACCAAGCCACGAAGCCTGCCATAGCGTGGTCGGGTCCCTTGTTTAAAGATCTTTTGATGCCATGCAGAACTGGCCCCGAAAAGGCCACAAGCAATGATTCCCTGGTTGAGTCGCTTCTCCCCAGTGGGCAACGCCGGTCCACTTTTCCCAAAGGATTCGGGACATCATATCACTTCTGAAACGAACGTTGGACGGAACCCTGAGTGTATGGAACCCTGCTGGACTTGCGCAATCGCCATCGAACACTTGGAGCACACGTGCATTCGAAAGGAACCCTTGCGCTTTTGTTCTGAGACAGAGGTGCCCCATTTGGTTGGGGGACCTCCAACATTACCAGCGCGGGCTACTTCATCTCCCTAGATTCTCCTGCGAGGAAGATTCAGAACAAACAACTTCATTCCAAATGGTTGGGAAAACTATGTGTTTTGTTCAGCTGGGATGCTTCTGCAAAACTTGACACTGACGTTGTGTTCACCTTCGCTACCTATCAAGGCTAGATCCTGGCCCAGCTAGATTCATCCACAACATCTGCACATTCAATCAACAAAGACTGCAATCAGAGTGTCTGCGAACTGCAAGTCACAAGATTCACCACGCAGGTGCTTACATCCATTCACTCAAAGTCTCCGCCGGTCAGATTGTCCGTCATGTCCACTCCAACAACTGATCTTGGCCTGTTCAGATTCACCAGCCCGATTCATCCAATACCAGTCCCACGGTGGCCACATACAGAATGGCCTCTTGTTTGGGGAGTTGATTCTGAATCCAACGAAAAGGTAAACACAAAAAGCACCAGTGGTCTCGGCAACAAAACCCCAGTCCTTCACCAAAGCACCGGTGGACAAGCGCTCAGGGAGCTGCTCTGAAGTCAGAGACTTGCCTTCAGGTGAGAGATGTGTGGTCGGCCAAAGGTGCTATCAAACACAGGGGCACCTCCAATATGTGGAGTGATGACGCAAATCCAGATGCAATGACATGCAAAAGTCAAGCTGGGTGTGCCGGTGTGCCCACCACCTTCGCCCTCCGCAGGGGGGGGAGGGAATCAAGAGCAGGTTTGTCTAATTGGAATTTCAGAGCAAGGGGCCTTGTGGGTTGGGGATATCGGGGTTGTCAATGCAAGCCATTGCCGTGCGTCGCGCCTGATCGCACCACCAGACCGCCCTTGTCGCCACCTGGCCAGCTTCGTCTACACTGCTGGCATCAAGAAGCCCACTCCAAACCCGCGCTCAAAACCGTCTCTCAGGTTCCTGTGCGTGGGTGGTATGCCATCCTCTTTTTCGCAAACACCATTAGCCTCCCACCCACCCACAAATCTCTGACGGGAGCGCCGCCAATGACCTTCCATGTCCTGCCAGGGAAAATAACAAGACCCACACTGACAGTGCCCCATTGAGCTGCAGCATTGTTTGCGGGGTGTTTGTTTCAGTTCCTAAGGGTCACGCTCCCTTTGCAGAATCAGCAACGTCAGCACAAAAATGCAAAGTGGTCACACATGCTTGGTATTTGTAATTGATCGTACAGTGGCAATTAACTTCCATTGAATAATCCTAAGGGCGAGCAAGTTGCGCGAAAGGAACCAGTCTGAACATGACACACTCGCCAGACAACCAGCCCCGATCAAACAAGTTTATCCTTTTCCGCCAATACCTCACGCAATCCGTGCCTCAACAGCCCTAGTTGCTCTGAAGCAATGTAATCTTGCAAATCAATCTGTGGCGTCCCGAATGTTGCAATCATCTTGACAGCGCAATCGGATCCTAGCCAGGTATATCTGTTAGATGCCTCAATATACGAATCTTCCCCCGAGGCCCAGCCAACACGTGTCAAGACTGTCGGCAGCTGGTAAAAATCCGTAGCAGTCCTTGCCATGTTTCGATGAGCAGGACACTGGGCACAGCTGGCATTTAGCAAGGTGGAGGTTTATATTGCAATGCTCTTTGTCTCCATCTCTCTCTCTGTGTCTCGAAGCGTTCCCACGACCTTCCGATAAATGAGTTTGCCATAGTTTGCCTGTCCGGAACATGGCCAACCACGAGCAAGCAATCAACAGGCCCAAACAACTGGAATCTGGCTTAGCCGCAAGTCGGTCGAAAGGCTGATGGCCGGTAGAGAAAAGGTTGTGGCTGCAGCTGGCAGATGGGAACCAGTGCTTGCTTGTCTGCGGCAAAGCTGTAAGAGCTGTGAAGGGCCCAGTGCCAGAGCCTCATGGGGTTGAGGTCATCTTGAAAAGCCCGAAGAAATACTGAAGAGTATGAATCATCATTGTTCATCGACCTTCTATGAGAAAAACCCGTACAGGTCTTAAACCCGTACAGGACCGTACAGGAGGTTGCCAGAATTGGCCCAGTTTCATGGGCAGCGGCCCTATCGCCTTCACGAGCTTCACAGCTGCGGGGAAGTGGCGGATCTGCTCGCCACGTGAAGTCTCTCTGCGCACGATGCGTGTGTTCACCAACCCAAAATGAGGAGACCCATGTCAATGTGAGGTCATCAACCCCATTGCAACGTCAGCAATAGGAAATTCCAGAGACTCATGACTCCTTCATGATCAAAACTGGCCCTCGTGTGCAGTTCTTACGGCAAGCTCGCCGCAAGATGCATGCATGCACACCGAGACAAGTATCGGCATGCTCAGCAAGAATGAACCGTTGATCACGGCAAATCGTAGCTCATGCAGGCAGAATCAGCTTCCGCTGCTTGTAGCCCGGGTGTGTGTGGTCAAATCAAGCCCTCCCAAAAAGATAAAGCCCGCCTGAAGCTGCCAACATCATACTTCAATCATACTCGGTCCTTCGGCATCAAACACAACATACAACAAAGCTAAGCACGTTACCGGCCACAGTACGGGCTTCAAATGTTGAAAACAACCTGGAAAGGGTCCTTTAAAAAACGACCCATTCCCACTGATCCGTGAAGAAAGATGCGTGGAATGCTACCCATGGCTTTTCTCCACCCGAAAGTTGAAAGCGCATGTTCCGCCGCACCTTCTGCATCAGGCTTGGACGGCCCCGAGATGTGGGGCCGGCCTGCATGTGTCAGATTGTCAAGGGCAAACGGGTCGTGCTGCCAGGGATTAAACCGAACAGGTCAACAAGTAAAGAGGAAGCTGGACAACCATTTTAAGGCGTCTCAAGCTATCAGCTCAAAGGATGACCGACTAGACATTAGACATTTTCACCACGAGGTGACATTGGAAATTGTGCAGGGCCCTTGGGCCGGACTCCTTTGACATGGGGAAGAACACCACAGTTCCTTCACTGCTTGCAGGCGAGGAGCAAAACATGTTCGTTCAGTGCTTCCGTCTTATCCAAATCAAACAGTAACTGCTCTACTTGGCGCATCCGGGACTGAGTGCAAGGCAGCCGGAACTGGCGGGTATCTTAGTTAATTGGGCAACCCCCTTTTCGCACGTTTTGCAAATGGAACGCGAGGCAGAAATGGAACCACATAAGCCTGCAATCACCACGGCAGCAATCACCCTAACCAGAGACACCTGAAACAACCACAAACACATGCATACATGAAACAACGCCATCACGCCCAAGAAGGCATGAGCCTTTCGACCTCTCAGGCAGCAACTCAAAATGAAGCAATTCTATCGCAGCTGGGCTTTGCACCCCGACAGGTCCCCAGTACATCGAAACTGCAATTGTTTGCCGATCAGTAGACTATCAATCCTTTGGTTGGCTCTCCAGTGCTACAAGCAGGAGTACATGATAAACTATTAACGGATCTAGTCATCAAACTTTGAACCTCGCCCCCTTCCTCTTTGGGGATGTACAGGGAGCCCATGGAAGTGCGGAAAACCGCCTTCGGGGGACCACTTCCCAAATAAAGTAGAATGGAGTTCCCATTCTATCCCTTCCAAATATCACCGTGCAACATGAAAACACACTGTGCATTGGTTCCATGGGTGCCGGCACAAACCAACAGCGGCAGAATATCATGTACAACTCTACCCACGTCTCCCGCTCTCTGCCTTCAGTGCCCTTTCGGATCTTCTGGGTGAGCCTCGGGGCGATTGCTATGCCCTAATCTGTTGGAAGCCCCAAATCATACTGCACGAGATTGATTTTGCCCTCCTTACCTTTGTTGGCTCGGCTCCGGCCTGCTTCGAACAACCTGCAGCACCAAAATATGCCCTTCTTCGCAATGGTTCCTTTTTTCGAACCAGCCAGCAAAAAGGGAACTCCTTTTAAAACCAACCAACCAAGAAGCAGCTTTCTTACATTCAGCCCCCTCAAGCGCGTGGAAACAGGTGAGACATAGGTCGTCCTAAAGAGTTCCTGGCATGTGTGTGTGTGTGTAGATGTTCGTAATGCAAAATGCGTACACATACATATATTATGTATATTTTGCATATTACATGCACTGCACATGCACAAATACGTAATATGACAATTTCCCTTGAACTATCACCGTGCCCCAAAGGAAACTCCATTCACGCTGCCCTTCTCTGCACCCCAACGGGCCCCAACGGGGCCAGTTCCATTCCATGCCCACAGGAACCGCCCGCAAGCAAAGCGCTGGGCCACAGGCGAGCTGGAGGACTTGGGGCTGGAGGCCGGCCGGTCCACCGGCTTCATGCCGTTCACCGCGGGTTCTGCACAAAGCACCGAAGGAGCGACCGCAGTCGGCTGATTCGGCTGAAGCTGTCCCCAAATCCTTTGCGGCTGGATGGGTCACTTGGGGAAGGTGAGCTTGTTCATACCGGCTTAAAAACGAATGGAATGAATGCTTTTAGTCTGTTCACAACCTGGTGTGCCAGGTTTCCCTCACAAGTTTCAAGTCTTAGAAGGCGGCATCTGGAGGAGGAGGAGGGGCCTGGGGGGGGGGAGCCAAAGCCAAGCGCGGAGCCAAGGGCCGTAACAACCTCTGCCGCGCAATATTGGCCCGTTCACTTTCTGGGGGGATGCTCTGGGGAAAAACAATCACGCGGACAATTCGCCGAGTTGGGGCCTGAAGGTGCAAAACTTTGGTTCCCCCTGTTCTTGGAAGAGCCGCTTGGCAGTCTGGATGAATTCTGCTCCAAAAGATCATTGTAGAAGGGGCTCGCGCCTAGAAGTTTTCAGTTGCATTTCTGGGACGACCTCAACCTGCGGAAGTTTAGCTTGGTTCCAGCATTCTCACGTAAACAGTCGGCATGGGGCAAAAAGTGAAGAAGGATGCAATTGTTACTTGCACATTATTTGGAAAGTAACTTCAACCACGCAACCCATTTCTAGCTGGGGTCGTTGAGGACGGCTACGTCTTGTGACATTTCCGGGGCTGACACCCGTTTGCTTTGAAAGCAGCACGGCGGCACCATCATCATCATCATCATCAGCAGCAGCATCATCAGATCATGATCATGATCATGATCATAATCATGATCATAATCATGATCATGGTCTTGCTGTATGTGACAGTGTCTCGACAAGTTTGCGGGGACCTTTCCAAGTCCTCATCGCTTCCTCAATCCCAACGAATTAGACAGCGCGTTCGGGGAAATCGTCTCACTCGCTGGGCCTATGTAGCCCATCGCTTTCATCTTCCGGCACCTGGGCGATGTGATTGGCCGGAGCCAGTAATCTTATATAAGCCCTGACTCAGAAGCTCGGTGACCTCGAGAAAACGAGGCACCCGTTTTTGCGGCTCTCGCCAAAATAGGAAAATCGTTTGCCGCTGGGCAACTGGGCTGATCAGCCCAGATTGTGAATCACGGGTGGTGGAGATTCCATGATTCGATGGAAGCCAGCCCTCATAAACAGTTTCCATGGGTGGAATGTTGACAGTCGGGGTGATTTGTAACAAATCACCATTGCCAAAGTTAGGGCTCCCCATGAGGTCCCAAACACCTTTGGGCGGCAGAATTATCTTGCATAACACAAAAGAGCTGATAACTTTCAATCGGACCCCGGTAGCATGCGGGCTTGCAATCAAAAGCTTTAAAGAAGGTCCAAAACGGGTTCATGAGTTTAAGCTGCACGTGAAAGCGCTTTCAGCCCGACATGGCGTGAGCGAAACCTTTCAGTTTCAGGGTGTGCTGCCTGACTTGGTCTATTTCCGTGGGGCATATGACAAGCCTGATCCACTTGACTCAGCACCCGGGGGGAGTCCGCCCCACTTCTGCTCTAGTTGTTCAAATGTTCGAGATTTAAGATGGGGCATGATCACTCCTGGTGTAAGGCTGTTTGGGATGGTCTTACATTTTCTGGCAGGGTCCATGATAGCCCTTGCCTAGCACAAGCAACGGGATCACGGGATCAAGGTTGGTCATTCGAAGGGGGAGGGTATTCACGAAGCAACATGCAACAGGTGATTTCCTGGTACCCTCTGGCAACTGCTTCTCAAGCTCGTGGGAGCAGCCTCCAAAACTTGCCCCACATTCAATTACTCCCCTGCAAGTCAACATGGGACTCTCAAAACCTCGAACTTGAAGAGGAATTCCTTGCGGGGATTCTCCTCTTTTGGGCTCCACGTTAATCTGCGAGTCAATGCCGTTTTCAAATGACTTCAATCGGGGACGAAACATCCAACTTGTTTGGGACACCCTCCCTCGGGCTAACGTGGAAGTCACCTGGAAGGTCCTCTTCCTAAAGGGTCCTGGGAGCTTCCACAGAATCGCCTGAGAGTCTCTGAATCGGCACGTGAACCAAGCGACGAGATTGTCTCAGCTCTGGGCGTGGACATGCCGTTCAGCAGGTCGCCACAGGTCCGGCACTTTAGCCTCCCAGGTTGCAATGTCGTAGATCTTTGGCTTGCAAAATCATTGGATATCCCCCAACAAGGCTGTAGACCGTGTTGGGCTTCTTGTGAGGTGGACACCTGCATTTCCTCTAAGGTTGATCACTCTGGTGGGCTCCGTTGCAACTGCCACGTGTGGAGGTCTAAAAGGGAAAGTGACGGTTACCTGTCTGGACGAGATGTGGGAAAGAGCCAGCTTCCTACACATACACCACATTCCATCACTAGAAACCTTTGCGCAGCTTCCAGGATTTGACCCACTTTCGGCAACATCATTGGCTTCTACGGTCAGCACAGCTGCTGCTGTTGTTAGAAACTAGGAATGAACTGCTTGTTTTCAACTAGCAGTTGTTTCGAATTAGCATTAGGACCTTGACTGGGTGTAACAAGTGGGTTCCAGCTTGCATCTCGTTTCCGCAAACAATGTATCTGTGCACAATCCTATTTTGGAATCAATGTGTGAGAGCCCATTTAAGGTCACCCCCAAGATCAGCATAACATGTACTTTCCCATGCGCCAAGCAGCCCGGAACCCATTTGTGCAGCCGCATCTAGGGTCATCGGGCACGTACTTTCTGCACTTGAATCGGCAACTTACCTTGAATCTGACTGAGCAAATCCTGGCCCTCCATCTCACGTGACTATCCTTGTGGTCCCTGAAAGACATGCCGCAAGCTGGGAGTAATAGCTTCTCTTGGCATTGCCGAAGGCCTGCTTGCTCGAGAGAACATTGAAGCATTACATCACTCGATCTTGACAAAGTAAGACCATGATCCGTCGCCTTATTGCTTCCTTCAGGGGAACTCAACCAATATGGGCTATGCAACACCCGATGGATTCTCATTGGAATTGTGTTGGACCAGGCTACAACTCTAGCCCCATTTCTGGTCGTCTACCTAAGCGCAGTTCAACCCCCCCACCCGCCTGACGTACAAGCGTGTGACACCGATGTCGCCGATCGAGTGCTGAGCAAAGGCAGTGCAACACAAATCTGGTCCCACAAGCTCAAAGCGACCTTCCCAGTCCAAATGCTGCCATGACCACGTCCATTCATGCAAAGCGATCAAGGCATGAACGGTCACAAACTCAACACTGCAATTCTCTACATGACGAACACCCAAGGCAGTCTCACAGACGCTTTATTGCTTTCTCCTTTCGCTAGACTTGAAACGGGCTTGACTGGAGTGAATCAAGTGCAACAATATCCTGCATCCAGCTTGGGCTATCGGCAATACAATCTATGCAGGATCTGAATTTGGAATGGATGGTTGTTGGAATGGTGGCCTGCCCCTCTTCAGCAGCAAGGCGCGAAATGAAGTCGAAAGCGTGCCCATGCCCAAAACCAGGTTCCACTTGTGACGGCTTCCCGATAGACATCAGCATGGGCTCGAATCTCTGAGATAGCTTCAATCAAGTCACTACCCCAAGGGGCATACCTCTTATGCAAATGCTCCACAACGCTTTTCCCAGTTGCCAATTTCAGGGAAGTGGTTTGGCCGCTTTCTTCCAGGATCCAGGTAAGCTAGCTAACTATCTGGAAGGTGTGAGAGGAATGACATTGCCTGAGCTGAACGATCGAAGCAAACCAATGCGGATTCGATCGGAGGACTTCTTTCTGGCGCACCCGCTTTCTGGTGCTTCACAAGCAGCCGGGATTGCTGCCAAACTGGGTATGTCCGGGATCCTATAATAAGGGGTCCTACAAATGGCCGGGTTCACTCTCCAAAAATGGGGCAAACTGTTTAGGAAAATCACCAAGAACCCAACCTTTGAACGCACGTCTCTTTCACAGAAGCTGCAAGCGGAGAGGTGTCAGAACTTGGCGCCAGGCAACTCCTGGAATGCCCATGGACCTCACAGCAAGTGATTTGCATGTTGCGCGCCAGGTGGCTGTCAGGAAACGAGGCACCCTCAGTGAGCTCAATTCAAAACAACAGGTGGAGGACAACCCCCAGCAACCTGGCAACCAGGGCATTGTGTTAATGACGGCACATGTTGCCGTCTCTCAAATCAGGAACCCTCAGCGGCTCATCCAGGTCCATGTTGCATCCTCCAAAGTAGCTGTTCAAACGTAACATATATCATATAGGCCACATAAGAAGGAGCCCAATTCGTGTGCTCCTTTTACCTCCACAGCCAGGAGTCCCTACATTTCTTCCAAAAGCAAACTCACTTCAAACAGCCCCCCACAATCGTGTGTTCAGAGTCGGCAAAGGAAGCGCATAGGGAAGCCTGAGTGAGCTCGCCGTCACAAACGCAAAAGGGTCCCCCTCCAATTGCTTGGCCTCGTGGTCCGTAAGTGGGCCAAAACGAGTGGGTCCTCTCCAATTACTCGCTTTGGCACGTACGGTTCACCTGGCCAATGGACCCGGAATCGAAATGCTTGCGGGGTCACGACTCAATATGGTTGTGTGTGCATCGCTTCTGACAGGTACACGTGTTGGGCATAGTTTTCAAAAGGACGCAGAGGGAAACAAAAGCGCGCAGCGCCCTATTTTGGGGGTTGCCTTTTCCAACAAATATGGATTTCACCGCTCCTGGACATGGCCTCCATAAAGATCACCCCTTCAACAGTTACAACTGGGCAAATTCATGCCAAACCACAGGGCGATTGCCATCTCACCTAATTGGCCTCTTTTTTTTGCTTTCTACAGTCTCCTTGAAGTCCCTCGGAACTAAGGATGCACATGTTGACCCGCTTCAAAATAGTTAAGCAGGTCTAGCTTGTGATGTTCCTCTGAGGTTACCCCGAGCATGTTTCGGTTGCTTGAAAAAGCAACGAACACCCAAGGGAAACTGCCTCACATGGCCCCTATGCCTTGTGAATCTCAAGAGGTGGAGTCAAAGTTAATCCGGTCCCCCCCCCCTTTTGACCACTCCTGTCCAAAGAGCCTTGCCGTGTGGGATTTTGTGCGGCAATGTTCTCAAAACACATATCCGTGAACGAAATGGAGCAATTGCAACTACCGTTGATTCCCCAAACACTGAAGGCACAAGGGGAAAGTCGCATGTTTCACCATGTTGTTTGCCCGTTGTACTGGCTTGCAACAAAACCCACTCCGGGCTTCCTGGCAGGTCTTGGCAGCTTCGCATGGTGGCCATGGAGCGGGCGTCCAGGGAGTCCTATCGAGGAAGCAATGCAACATCCTTCAGCACAAGACAGAACATCCCGATGTGTCATTCTTCTCCCAGCACCTCAAAAGCCAACAACCAACATGTCCCCACAGCAGCCAGGGTCAAAACTGTGACCTTGGTTTATGGTCATGGTTCCCTTTGCTTGCTTCTCTCGAGCCATGGATATCAAGATGTGACCATTGCATTCCATCTGAGCAAGCACCAAAGCACAAATGGCGGGTGTCCGGAAAATGGGCGGGCCCCCTTTTGGATTGTGCAGAAAGGGAAAACAACAATCTTTGGGAAAACAAAAGCAGCAATTTGAAGTCCTGCGTGGTAAGCAGCCGCATGTTGTCCGTGAGTTGCACCTGCCAGGCCACGCACAGCCCTCCCGATTCTCGGTCAGCCAGGAATCTTACTGAATGTAGGGCTGGGCCAACCGCGTGCTTGAACATGGTACGGCCTCATATGGCACCGTCAGCGTGGAAGCAACGCTAGTGCTCAAAGCCTGCAATGTCGTCAGACTTGTCGCAATTCAGCTCAAATCTCGCGGAGCAAACACAGCAAAATCGATATAGATGCCATATGTGGGGAAGAAGGGCATCTTTTATTGGGACCAAAGAGATGGACACGAGGCCCGACTTGCTACTGACCATCACCCCATCCGCAAGCATGCGTGTGTTTTGATCTCTCTTACGGGGTGGGGGGGGCGTCCTTCAAAAAAAACAAACTCGATTCTGATCTGGCGCCAGCTGCCTTCTCACAGCCCGCAACCAGTGCCACGAGCACAGGCTTCGCGACCTTGAATTCGGGTCCATTGACCCATCCCAACACGCACACGGTCCGTGCCTTGCCACTTTCTGCATAGGAGAGCTCATAGGCGTTCATGGGCAGCATCAGCTTCTCATAGATCTGGGCACGCGGAGGATTATACACTTGGGCCCGTAGATTTCGAGGCGTGAAACAACATGTGTAGCAGATGTTTCCTCTGAAGTCTGTTCGGGACCCTCTCACTCGCCAAAAAAAGAGCCAGGCAAATATTTCAATTGCAGACTGTAATGACCACTTTGAAGGTTGCTGACAGGGAACCGGACGAGAAGGCGTCATATATTGAAGCTTAGCCAGTGTCAGCAGATTTGCACTTGATCCATTTACTGCCCTACCTCATGGGCCTCGAACATGGGTTCTCTTTAAAGGTGGTCTCTCCTTTGTTGAGTTCCATGCTAAGTTCAATCTCCTGCGGTTTGCAGAAATCAAAGTGGGAATATGGCAACCCGCTGCAAGTCTGGGGAACCACTTGCACAACAACGTTGAATGAACGTGTCAGGAAGTGTCTAACCAATTCATGGATTTGTGCCTGGTGCTTTGCTTTAACACACATGCATGTGATTGTTTGTCTTATAAGTAGCCGCGAGTTACAGGTACAATGGGCATCCCAACGCTTCTCCAAGGCAACGCTTAGACTGTGATGATTCAGTTCGCCGTTCATCTGGTTTAAGCAGGGACGCATAAGTAGTTACGTATCAGGCGTCAGCACCATACATCTTGAGATACTGTGTGGTGTGGTTCACACCTGTGATCACCGGCAATCCTCGAGGAATCCATAGTACAGTGCACTTTAATGTGCTACCCAATAGTGTGTGCCACGCACTTCGATGTGCAATTGCAGTACCGGTTTGGCCCCAAAAAACAGATAAATTGGAAGTGTAGAAACCTCTTGAAAAAGGGCTCTGTTTATATAATCTGAAAGTTGGTCGAGCCGTGAAACCTGTATCTAACCATACCGCTTGAACCTTTTGGGTCTTCAGGAAAAAATGAATAGTTCCACCAACAAAGGCATCAGAGTTTGACGATGCACTGCTTCACCACCTAGCATCATGCACGTACTTTGCGAACTGGACAGGTGGCCGTAGGTCCTTTCGCCACTCGGCATGGGGATCCAAGCCCACTTCTTCAGGTCATAGACCGTGTGCAGGCCGTTGAAGCAACGGCCAAAGGCCTGGCAAGTGGCGCGTCCTCAAATACATACGCAGGACCCTGGGGTTAGGGGTTGTATGTTGTTTCAAGGAACATCCAACACGCTCACCATGTTTGGGCTACCCAATTGTGCACAACACCGACACAACACCGACCATTTGTATCGCCACGGGGATGCGCTTACGCCAGATGCCCATCAGCCCCCCCCAAAAAAGCTGGTCCAAAAGTTGGGGGCGCAGAAAAGTATCTCTGTACTGGGGAGTCATCAGCTTGTTGAAGCCACACTATCTTTCGGAACACCTGAGGACATCTGTGGGTTCCACCGATCTGTCCTGCATGGAAGACACAGTACCCTCTAACATGGAAACCACTGGATTCCTTTAGCAGGGATGAAGCGGTCTGAGGGCAACCTTCACGCAACCAATCTGCATGTGCAGTGACAAAGTACCGGCTGCAAAGACTGAAATCTGTGGGGTGGCAAACGTGGCGCTGCGGAGGCGGCCAGCTAAGAGTAAAACACGCATGTTCCAATGGTCTGAACAATGTTGAAGCACTGTGCGATGCTGGCACAAGTCTGCTGACTACGGCCGGCTTGCTGGCCCAATAAACAAAGTCTTTCTTTTGTCATTCAGGGAAGTAAACCGAGCCCAGCTGCGTTTGTTCCTCTGGGGCCTCGTTGTTGTGCGATGAACGCAGTTCTGCGTACACCGTGTAGGCCGAGCACGGTAGTCTAATCGACCTAGGCGAGCCGCGGAACGACAGGGCAACGAGCAGCAGTCACGCCGCATCTACTTTACCTTTTGCTCAACTAGACATAAGCATATGTTAGAACTTACCATGTACGCCGATGTCAGTTGAGAGGTTCTAAGTATGATGCGATGTTATGGCCAAAGTGCACAAAAAGAACAAAGCTTTAGGCACCAGGAGGTGACCCAGATTCTTAGCTTTAATGGAGTATGCTTGATTCAGTGCAAATGACTTTGTGGCCGGGGGGTACCCCTTGCTGTTGCTTTGGCATGTTTATCTTTGAGAAACAAAGAAGCGATCATGAGCATGGAATCCAATATTGTGATATTTGGTTGGTGTCACAAAGGGAAGCTGGAATGGCACCCAAAATTGGCATCAGCAGGGGCAACAAGTGTTTCAGGACAACACACTGGGAGGGGGTGCCCTTGGCTCACTGAGAAGGGTATGATAAATGGTCGAGTCATTCACATGCACACCCACAAAGGGAAGCTGATCTGAAGGAAGCTGATCTTTTCGCCAAAGATTGGAAGGGCTGGACAGGGTACAACAATATGCGGGGTTGGGGATGGTCAACAGCATGTCCCGGGGCACATGAGTTTAACTTTAATTATGAGTGCATGTTTTGTGTTGGGGGAGGTATTGCATCGTGGGTTAAATTTACTAGTCGTGCTTGTCGGTAGCGTTCCAAACTCAACCAGAGGCGGCTTCAAAGTGGTTCGGGGCCGTCAACATTCAATCCAAAGCGCACGAGGCATTGCACTCTTTGAGCTTCACTTGACTCGCTATACTCTCGACGGTCTCTGTAGACTAAACTGTAACTGTGGTCGACATCAACCCCGCCACCACCGCGTTTGTCAAGAAACAGCTTTCCGTTGACCCAAAGTAGCTGCCGCACTGGTTTGTAGACTGAATCGGTCGACACCAGCATCGCTACCATTTTTATTTTTTCTTAAGACCACACCTAGGCTAAATCGCTCGACGCCGTCAGCGTCATCACGGTTATAAATATATATATATATATGGTCAAGAAAAACAACTCTGATGACTGAGAGTGAGTGCATTGCTCTTGTAAATGGGGCTCTTGGCGCTACTTGGGAAGGTTGAAACAGTGGGCGAATCTCCCGAGCCTTGCTCCCGCCATCCCTTCCTAAGATCGCCACATTGCAGAATCTTCGAGATTTAGGATGGTTTTTGTGTTTGCACATGTGAATAAAGTAGCGGGAGGCAGAGCCGTTAGTAGTTTTATAGGTTTGGCCGCGAAGATGCCAACAGCACAACTGATCATGGGACAGAAGAGTTGAAAAAAGGGACTAAAGAAAATATGACGCTGAGCAGACCTACACAGCAGGAAGTCGCATTCCTCACATACCTACAAACTCCAAACGGCTAAAATAAACGCTGTTGATGCAAAAAACATGAATTTTGCGTCCAACGGCGGATCTTGAAATCCAGGCACCTGAAACGGCGTTTCTTGTTATGTGACGGCAGAAGTTGCCGAGCGGTGCCCATCCTGCGCCAGCTGGGCTCAAGCATGCCGTGTGGGGGGCACGTGCCTCGTTTCAGGTGCCACCCGCTCCCTGCTTGGCTCTGAACACTGCTGTGGGCTCTTTCTGTGGCTACTTTCATGCAGCCAGCACTGCCTGCCCTTTGCCTTGCACACTTGGGACCTGGTGAGTTGATACCCGAAGAGTTTGGATCAATTTGGCCTGAAACCTCCTGAATCCCAGGGGCTCACACATGTCGGATGAGCCAGCTGTGCCTCTAGCCGTTTCCTGCCCGGAAGTGCTGGAAGAGCTCAAAAAGTCAGGCCAGGCCAGGGTTTTCTTCAAGTGCTGCGATGCCAACACCAGGTTTGCAAACAAGGTTGGGTTGTGTGCCAGTCTCTACTTTGTCTTGAAGATTTAGACGTTGAGTAGCCACAACCCTTCCACTATGCCACCTTCTGCCTTTTAGCCTTTGCATGTGGTTAAAGTCATTTCCAGTCATGTCAAGAAAGGGGGGGGGGCTGCTCAACACAGTCCGTGGCTATCTCCTGGCCAGGCCTACATCAGATGCCGGACAAATGGTACGATCAAGTCCAAATGGTGGTGTGGCCAGATAAGCCGCCTCAGGACCCCAGTGGCCACCATGTAAACAAGTGAAGGGCCACACGTGCAACACATGCGTTGGAAGGAGAAGCTCACCCTCTTTCAGGCCACGGTTCTCAACAAGAACTACCAAGCAAAGGGGGCTGTTTATGAGCTGGCCAAGTTCCTTTGGAAGTGGGAGCAGGAAGCCGCTGGGCCAAACACCTGTGTGCCGCATTTTTTCCATTCCCTCTGCCCAACACGGTGCCACGCCAGAAGAAGCGAGGCTGAAGCAGCGAAGCAGTCAGCCAACTGAGCCTGGCCGTCAGCCGGGGTCTGGGTCACAGAAAAGAGGTTGAGAAAAAACATGGCAGGGGCCTAACAGCTGATGCAGTGCAGTGGGCGCACAAATGAAGACTGCTTATTCTGATGGCCTCCTCTCTCTGTAACCCCTCGCAGGTGTCGCCCCATGACCATTCTGAAGATGGAGGCCGGCTCAATCCAGCTTTGACTGTAACCTTTCTTGTTTGACCTGTGTGCCAGGTTCCCGGAGATTCCCCTATGGTGGCAGGCCTGGCCAAACTAGAGCACGAGTGGCCCGAAAGCATTAATATCCACGCAGAGGGTTCACTAAAACAAAGACCATGCGCACGATCCACGCAGAGGGTTGAAGAAACAAAGACCACGCGCACGATCCACGCAGAGGGTTCACCAAAATGGCGGGCGGGCGGGCCCGCCTTATAAGAAGTTATTTATACTTTCGACTCAAGTTCTCTGTGCAAGTTCTCTGTGTCATCTTTCCGTTCAAGTTATCTGTGCAAGTTTGTCTGTGCAAGTTTGTCGTGCAAGTCTCTCTGTGCAAGTCTCTCTGTGCAAGTTTCTCTGTGCAAGTTTGCCTGCGCAAGTTTGTCTGTGCAAGTTTGTCTCTGTAAGCTTCTCTGTGCAAGTTCTCTGTGCATTCGCGAAACACTTTCGTACTTAAAAGTTGCGACATTCCAGCCGGAGCTGCGAAAGTTTACTTCGCGTGCTACTTCGGTACTCAAAAGTTGCGATAGATATTCCAGCCGGAGCAGCGAAAGTTGACTTCGCGTGCTACTTTCGTACTTCGAAGTTGCGATTTTCCAGCCGGAGCTGCGAAAGCTCACGTCGCGCGCTACTTGGGTACTGAAAAGTTGCGATTTTCCAGCCAGACTTCGCTACAACTTTCGTACTCAAAAGTTGCGATTTTCCAGCCGGAGCTGCAAAAGTGTACTTCGCCTACTACTTTCATACTTAAAAGTTTCGATTTTCCAGCTGGAGCTGCCGCGGACCAAGGGGGAATCGAGCCCGCGACCGCGGGATTGCGAAAGCAGGCGCGCAAACCACGAGACAACTTCAAAAGGCAATTTCGCGAGTAATAAAATTGCACGGCGCCACAGCGAGAGCGCTTCGACACGCACAATCTCCGCAGAGGGTTCGCCGAGACTAAGACGAATTCGCACGGCACAGCGAGAGCACGTCGACACGCACGATCCCCGCAGAGGGTTCATCCGCGCACCGCAAAAACGCAAAAATCCTCGAGTTTTTGCACCTCGACCACGCCGATCCCCGCAGTGGGTCGCGCGGGCATGTCAAAAAGTAGCAAACCACTTTGGTTTTTGTGCATTGACACGCAGGCATGTCAAAAAGTAGCAAAACACTTGGGTTTTTGTAAATTGACACGCACAATCCCCGCACAGGGTCGATTTTCGTAAAACGTCGTCGGCCCTACCCCCGCCGCCTTATAACAAGTTATTTATACTTTCGACTCAAGTTCTTTGTGCATTTATACTTTCGACTCAAGTTCTTTGTGCAAGTTCTCTGTGTCAGCTTTCCGTTCAAGTTCTCTGTGCAAGTTTGTCTGTGCAAGTGTGTCTGCGCAAGTCTCTCTGTGCAAGTCTCTCTGTGCAAGTCTCTCTGTGCAAGTTTGCCTGCGCAAGTCTCTCTGTGCAAGTTTCTCTGTGCAAGTTTGCCTGCGCAAGTTTGTCTGTGCAAGTTTCTCTGTGTCTGTGCAAGTTTGTCTCTGTAAGTTTCTCTGTGCAAGTTCTCTGTGCAAGTTTTCAGTGTAAGTTTCTCTGTGCAAGTTCTCTGTGCAAGTTTTCTGAGTAAGTTTCTCTGTGCAAGTTCTCTGGGCAAGTTTGTCTGCACAGGTTTTCTCTGTGCAAATTTATCTGTGCAAGTCCTCTGTGTCAGTTCGCTGTGCAAGCTTGTCTGTGCAAGTTTGTCTGTGCAAGTTTGTCTCTCCAAGTTTCTCTGTGGTTCACTTCTCTGTGCAAGTTTGCTGTGTAAGTTTGTCTTCGCAAGTTCTCTGCGTGCAAGTTTGCCAGAGAACCCAGCGGAAGAACCCTTCGCGATGCTTTCGGGAAAACTCCTAAAACAATCATGTTTGCCGACTACACTCGTGCAGGCCCGAGGAGTGCCACACTGTGATCTTTGGGCACCACCCTCTGCAGTGGACAGGCCGGTTCTCAAGTCTTCACAGCTCTTAGAACTGTTGGGTCTCTGCTGCAGGTTGGTCATTGGGCACCACCCTCTGCACTGAACAGGCTGGCTGTCAAGTCTCCACAGCTCTTAGAACTGTCGGGGCTCTGCTGCAGGGGCCAATTACGCGTGGTTGACTTCCACTCTGCACAGGCCTGGCTGATGTATTGTGAAAAGTTGTTGCACGCATGATGCTTGGCAGCTGCGCGTGCAGGAGTTTTGGTGGAGTTGTGCCCCCACTTGCCACTGCCACTGGCTTTTGCGGCTTTCGATTTGCATCATGCCGTGCAGTGGGCTGTGACCTGATTCATGATTGTTTCGCGCTTGCGGGATCTGGCTGTAGTCAGTGTGTGGCGGTTAGAGCGGCTTCCTGCCAGCATGTCGCCTTCTTTGAGTGGGCTTGCCCAGCTGTGGGAGAACAACGAGTTTGTCCGGCGCCAGCTGGTACATCACGGGTCCTTGTTGAAGTGGCCCAAGCCAGAGTGCTGTGGGGTCATCTCCTTGGAAGCATTGAGTCACAACTTCGATGTTCTTTGGGCCTGTGTTGATATCTGGGCCTCGCAACGCTCTGAGCCGAAGTGCCTTCCGGTCAACCCTCTCAAGAAAGAGGTGCTTACTTGCGCGTTTAACACAGTGTTTTGTTGCAGTTTCCCAGACCTACGCGCTTGCCGCCATGAGCGTGCCAGGTGCGCAAACTTCGCTTGAACCTGCGCATGTCCACACACGCTGCCTTGATCCAAACAGAGTCCCACTCGATGAAGCAGCTGTTCACTTTGCTGAACCGCCGGAGTGACGCTGGAAGCAGACGTGTCCCTAGGCATGATTCATGCACATCTGATGTCAGAGTGTGTTGTGGTCCGTGTCATGAGCTGGTATGTTACGCATCTAAGGATGCAAACGTGCAAAAGCTTTTCGAGCATTTGGCCAAGTACTGGAAGCCCAAAACCCCTCGGTCAAAGCAGTGCCTCGAGGACAAGGCTGAGGAAGAGGACAGCGGCAGCGAAGACGACCAGGATGAAGAGGACCGAGATCGTCTCATCGGGCAGGAGCGCACCTCGGGAGAGTCTACACCAGACACTGCCCGGAATGCTGCTGAGGATGAGTACTTGGCATGGTCCCTGGGTGGTCAGTTCAAAGAGGTGCCGGATACCCCTCAAGCTCCTGGGGACTTGGACAAAGCACTGGAGGAGTTGGAGCGGCTTGAAACCAACATGCATACTCAATTGAACTTGTTGGGGTTGTGATACCTTTCTGCTAACATAAACCTCTGTGCCCAGGAAACAGATGTCTGAACGGCGTGCTGTTCTTGCTCAGCTCAAGGTGCCAAAGACATGGGAAGGTGGGGACCTGTGTTAATTCCACAAAGTTGTGAACATGTGTTTTCCAGGTTGCCTCGACAATGCTGACACGCTCCCGTATGACCCATCCCTGGCTTTGGAGTTGAAAGGCTGGATTCACATCCTGGATGTTCCCTTGATTACTGAAAAGGTGGCGTGTTCAATTTGCCCTCCCGGCCAGGTTTGGACCAGCCTGGATCTCAGGCTCAGCCCTCTCAAGGTGTGGCGGGCGATGACCGGCTCTTGCGACTAAAGACGTTGACGCTCGGGGAGGTCCCTGAAGAGACAGGTGAAGGCTTCAATGACCAGGAGACCCTGACCAATCAGGGTGCCCCAGCCAGTAGTCAGGACCAGACCGCGGTGCCGAACAATGAGGAGCTGAAGGCCAGTGGCCAGGATCAGCCCCCCATTGCCCCAGAAACAGCCGCCAAGGAAGTTACGCCGCCTGCGTTTGCGTTGGGGGCTGGTAGTGCCTCGGAAGCTGCTGAGATGCACAGTGGGCAGTGCAACACAGCCGCTCCCAAAGGAGGGCTTGTCCAGGTGTTCGGGGATGCTGCCAGCAATGGCGACCAGCCACTGCCGCCACCACCTCTTGCCAAGGCCCCTGAGATCAGCCAAGAACCGCCTTGCGTGCCTACCCCTTCTAGCGTGGAAAAACTCAGCCCGGCTTTTGAGCCTACAGGTTCCCCGCGGTCGCCAGTGCCAACAAACAAGGGCAAGGTGGCCAGTGTCAGCCCTACGCTGATGGACATCGCACAGGACGAGGCGGACGAGGCGGGCTGGCACGGGCGCATCGACCTGTGTACAGTCCCCAGTCATTCCAAATGAAGTAGTCATGCTCGCTTTACAAAAGCAGTACCATGCTGAAATTGAAGGGCCGTACAAAACACTTCGGCGTCCGAGACTTGCAAACCACATCCGAGGTACCAAGTACAACCCTTGTTTTAAAGGGACTTGAGGTTTGACTGCTAGTTGTGCCACACTTCTCTCTGGCTGATGCTAGTGAGTCATCATGGGTAATTCTAGTTGTGAACGTGCTAGCTGGGATTGAGGTTCCCTCCTGACACCAAATGATTGCCTGTGTTTGGTGGCTCCCCTTCGCGAACGGCATGGCAGGACAACATCACCCGGAAAAAGCAGAAGCAGCTCAAGGACAACCTGGGCAGGCCCAAGAAAAGGCCGGCAGCTCATGAACCCGGCAGCGATGATGACATGCCTGAAGCCCCAACAAAGAAACCCAAAACCAAGCCTGCTGGCAAAGGGGCTGTGAACAAGCCAAAGCCAAAGTCCAAAGCGAAAGCCAACTCCAAGCCCTCGAGTGCTGAAAAGGCAACTCCGAAAGCGAAGGTGGCCAGAAGCAACAGTGGTTTGACACCAGACAAGCCAACCCCGAAGAACAAAGCAAAGGCCCGTTCCAAGAGTGGTCTGGCTGAGAAGCCGAAGTCTACCTTTGCCCGGCGATACCAGCCCAACACCAAGGATGGCTCGAAGTGGTGGTGCGCTCTTTCCAAAGTGTTCAATGAGGCTATCAAGGATTCAGTGACGCGGCCGTCTTCCTTGGAGGACAAGCGTGGTTGCCAAACATTTCCTCCCCACATGTAAGTAGAACCCTTGAACACGTGTGCGTGTGTTTGTGTGTGTGTTGTCTGTGTAGTGTTTTTGATTTGTGTGTGTGTGCTTGTATGTGTCTGTGTGTTTGTTTGTCTGTTTCTCTGTTGTCTGTGTGTCTGTGTGCGTTTGAAATGTGCTATCGATCTGTGTGTATGTGGGCACTTTTCTTTGGTTGTGTTTGTGTGTCTGAGCTCGGATGTCTGAACCAGTTTTGGTGCCTGTTTGTCCTGTATCGTCTGTGTCAAGTCTGTGCCAGTTTCTGTTAGTGTGTATGTCTTTGTGTGTGTGTGTGTTGTGAATGGCGTTCTTTGTGGCCTGAATGTTTCCTGCTGTGCCTATCTCCCCAGGACCCCTTCTGGAAGTTCTGCTCGCGAAAGTGGCGCTCTCTCTCCCCAGATGAGAAAACCTCCCAGACCTATCAGGATTTGGCACGGGAGAGTGCCAAGGAGTTAGACCAAGTGAGGGGGCCCGGCCTGGAAGCTGGAAGTCGCCTCCGCCGCCATCAGCAGGGCAGCCCTGCGAGGATCGGAGTGGGAGACATGACTCGGAAGGGTCATGCATGACAAATCTGATCCATAGGTCAGGCTGTGGACCTGCTTTCTTTCAATCTTAGTTGAAGCTTCCGCATGGGATCATCCAGCGGGGAAGCCATCGATGCCAGGTGGCCCGGGTGAAAAAAAACAAGAATTGCCTTCGAGCGGGCTGTTGCACTCACTTATGCATGTGGACTTCGATCCCGTTAGTTTTCCGCAGGTACACATCGTCATGCCGAGATTTGTGGCAGCATTCAACTTCATCCCCATTCTTGGTCTCTCTGGCTAGCTTCCTGACCTGCTTGCAAGTTTGAGCCCTTGTGTGTTGCTGATTCTGAAACAGCTGGCATGCCCGGTCGACGCAGTTCCAAGCCTCGCAGTGCTGCGTAGCTGAGTAGCTGCGCTGGTCCACGCCCATGACGCCTGAGCAGATCGAGCTAACAGCGCGGAAGCTGATAAGCCTCCACGCCCCCAAGGCTGGAAACCGTGGTGCAAAGGTTTCCCCCCTTGGTCCTCGTGACAGAACGCCTCACTGCCCAAGTTGTGAAACAATCCTGGGTCAAGGTGTTCGTCCTCTTGTTCCTCTGCGTCCATTGGCTGAACATTCCGGCTGATGGCCCGGACATTAAAATCCTGGAGCTGTTCAGTGGCCGAGCCAGGCTGTGTCGCCTAGCAAAAGCTTTGAACATCTCAGCCCAAGCTCATGACATTACATATGATGACTCGAAGCCCCGTTCAGCATTCGATATCAACGAATCTGCAGGCTATATGCGGCTTTGGCGGGTTTCATCAACGCTTCTTTCTGGAGGAGAGATGGGACAAACTAAGCAAAGCCAAGGACTTGTTCAACTTCCAATAGAATTTGCTTTTGCCCTGACGGGAGGGTTGGGCCCTTTTATGTGATCTGGTTTGGGGCTTTGGTAAAAACCAAGGGGACTTTGTGGTGGTCTTTGGGGGTATTGGTTTCCCGCCACGCCCAAAGCCTGCCACCGAGACTCGCTCTCCTGGCCGTGGTGCGGTCCCGGCACGAGCACCTGGTCTGTCTCATGGGGATATGCTGCAGCAGCTGGGTGATAATCAATGCTGGAACAAGTCAGCGGGACGAGTTGTGTCCCATGGGGAATCCCGGGATTCCCTCAGTCCGGATATCAAATTTGATGGTGGCAAGGCGTCTCTGCAAGAAGAACCATGTGTCCAAATCAGTGTGTAGTGGTATGCAGAGCACACACAAACACACGCATGCCCGACTGAGGTGCAGCATCTACATTTTGCTCTTAATAGCAGCTGATGCAGTGCCACTGATAGAGCAACCAACTTCCAGTCTGCTTATGTCACATGACCGGATGAAGTGGCTGGTCAAAATCCTGCGATCCAAACGAATATTCGCGCCTTGTTCAAACCTTTCTGTGGATGGGGTATGTGGCAACCATGCCAAGGGCTTGATACTTTCGTTGCTGCGTGCTTGGGCAGCTTAGTTGTGGCGCCAGCAATTCTGGATGAAGCACTTTGGCCACAAGAATTGGAAACGGACCAAACTGTGGTCATCGAGCTGTTTGGTGTACCGCTTCAACCTGGGCAAAATCAATCCCAAAGTTGACAAGAACGAGACCAGCACAACCAAGCGCTATGTCAATCGAGAAGGGCGCCCTGGATGGACAGCCTCGAGGCATTTAAAGGAAACCCAGCGCCCTGCTTGCAAATGAGGGTCTTAGAGGGCCAATGCATGCAGGGCCCAAACGGCCTGAACCATTGCAGCTGCAACAAGACCGTTTGAAAAACGAACAGGTTTCATGTCTAGGCTCCTCCCTCCTGCTGAGCCCAGGGATTACGTGCCGGCCTTCTGCTCGAAGATCCTCTCGATGAGAAAGGCTTTGCTGAGGACCAGGCCTCGCATCCGCAAGGCGGGCCACTGTGGGATTGAGCGCTTTCCTAGTCTTTCCCCCCACCCACCCACACCCCCCCCCCCCCCACCCCACCCACACCCCCCCCCCCCCACCCACACCCCCCCCCCCCACCCACACCCCCACCCACCCACACCACCCCCCCACCCCCACCCCACCCCCACACCCCCCCCCCACACCCCCCACACCCCCCCCCCCCCACCCCCCAGCAGGAACCTGCCGACACCCCTGAAGGTTGACACAGAAACACCTTTGTCGACTTTGGTGGAGGGGATGGACTCCTCCGATCCTTGGGATGATGCTAATCTCTGTGAGTGTCTGCGGTATGCTGCTGCAAGAGCTGCAGTGCCTGATGCATTCAAATCCATCCTGGAGGAATTTCTTTAGGTTCCCTGGGAAAGCCGCACGCAATTCAACCAATTAGAGCAGGTTGGGGCACCGCAGTGAGACATGTTGGAAAAATGGTTGCCTGAGAACACACACATTACACAAACACATGGAAACACACACAGCAAACCACAAAAAAACACAACAGACATGGACAAAACAGAAATCTGCTACGGCGTCTTTCGGCGTCCAAACGGCGTCTTTCGGCGTCCAAACGGCGTCTTTGGGCGTCCTGCCATTTTGGACCCCCTCATAAAACATAATTCAATCCTTGTTTGGGGGTGGCTGTATCTGCTCAAGTGGCTTTGAGATGTCGACAGACACACTGGGGCGTGGAATCAGAATCCTGCGGCAAGCTACCATGAGCCTGGAATCTGATCCCCTTTACCAAGACATGTTGAAGGAGAAGAACAGACTCCTGGTTGCTAGGTGGCAACAATGCTGTTGACATGCGGGGTGTTTTCAACTTGGCCTTCCTATCCGCTTACAGGGCCATCATCATGCAAGGCTTTGAAGAATGCCCGATATCATCATGGATCGACCGATGGCTTTGAGACTGGTTCCCAGCTACCATCCCCTGTGACTTGTCTGATCCTTGAACATGTGTGTTTCAGCACCCTAGGGGGCCCAGCCTTTGCAAAAACGCCCAGGCACATACCCTTCCGGAGGAGCCCGAAACCCAGCCAGCAAGTGTCATTCCAAAAAGCTTGGACACTCAGCTGGCAAATCCGGATGAGCCTCAAACCCACTTGGCGGATCCGGATGAGCCTCAAACCCACGTGGCGGATGGAGAAACCCAGCAAGAGACCCCGCCGCCAGCGCAGTCAGTGCCCCTGGTCGACTTGAGGAGCCCGGCTGAAGTGGCCGGGGTGGCAGCCGATCCTGGCAAGGCACCCGCTGGGGATGGGAAACCGGTGGAGAGCCCTGAGGATGCGCCGAGCCCACAGGACGAGCTGGCAGAATCCGGTGGGGAAGAGGATGATGAGGTGTCTGCTGAGGCGCCTGCTGAGGCGCCTGCTGAGGAGAAAGCACCGCCCAAAAAGGAAACCATGGCAGCCATCAAAAAACGCCTTGAGAGGCTGTGCAAGCCCAAGGCGGACGGAACCCTGAAGGTTCCAAAAGATGTTGTTGCTGACTACCACGATCTCAGCAAACGCCATGTGGTGATGAGTTTGTTCGAGAAGACTGGCTACTGCAGGGACAGGGCTTGATGGTTGCTGTGTCACTGCATGGTTTGGCGCTTGAAGCAAACATGTGCCTGGAGCTGGCATGTTCAAGCCACCACTAGCATCATAAGCAGGGCCCTGAGGACCTATTCTTGAAGAAGGTTCGCAAGATTTACGAATCGGTCGAAGAAGCCGTGCTCGAATCGAATTATGAATTCCTCACAGAAGATGATATGAAGAAGGAATCATGGAGTGAGCCCCCCGACTCAAAACACTCATGTGTAGCAAATGTTAGTCGGAATCTGTGTGCTTCCCCTTTTCTAGGCTTCTTGGTGCTGTGCCTAAGGAAGAAGATTCGGGGTGTCAAGCGCCACTGCAACACCAGGCCTGGATGGACAAGGTGGGCCTCAAAAAAACTTTGGTGTGCTGCCCTCTGCTCTCAAACCCGGTTAACACCTGACCCCCCCCTACCCCCCTACCTTCCCGCCAGGAAGAGCGACTATGGCGAGGGGACGCTCTACTGGGCACTGGTCAGCCAAAAGGGCTCCAAGAAGCTGCTTGGCTGGAAGAACATGTTGGACCACAAAGCTGCCAAGAAGAAACTGTAAGTGTCCAGCCAGCTACAGCCATGTTAAGGTTTGGGCACAGAACATGATACCCCATAATGGCCTTGCCATGTAAACCGTTTTCACTTAGGTGGGAAAGACTGTTTGATGCCCAGGGTGCTGAGGCCCATCAAAAAAAGAGCATCAGGGACGGGTGTTCTTTCCCATGTGCTGGACCTTGTTTGCTGGGCCGGGATGCACTGGATCCCCAACCACGCCTCGTGCAGGAAGACCCGCCGGCAGATCCTGCAAGAGATCGTCGATGAGGAGCTGAAGGAGTCCTCGGGGAACAAGGTCAGCGGCAAGGTGCGCAAGATCGATGACGATTTCGTCATGCAGGATTCCTCTGGCCCCTCGGTTGGTTGATTACTTCTGCAACCCTTTTGACAGAAAAGTAGCCACCAAAACAGAGCACCCCTGCCTAACCTTGAACTTGGCTTGGTTGGAGTTTGGGTAGGGCTCTCAGGGTCATACCGTGGGAGGCTAAGGCTGGGTTCTTTGAATGGTGTCTGACTTCTGTATGTGTGTGTGTCTAAACGGTGCTTGTCATTGACCAGGTTTAGTTGATGCACTTGCACACCATTTAAAGTCAGGGGGGTTGAACTGCTGTGGGTCTGGCATGGCCTAATGGATTTCGGAAGTGCACAGTGGAACCTCTGAGCACTTTGATCTGGGTTGTGTTGCGGGGTGGGCGGGAATGGAGAAGGAAGTCCCTGTGGCTATGTTGTGAGGCCTCAAGATCGAACACTGGTTCGCACGCTTTTGGTGAGAGGAACTGGCGGCCAAACAGCTAAACAAACTGTAGTGGTCTCTTTCTGGGATGATGTGCTCAAACAACCCCTATGCATGAGATGTTATTTTGGGGATGTTTGGGGTATCAACTGGGGGCTTGATTTGATGTGTTCCCCTTTTTCTTCCGTGGCCTCTCGGTGTAAAACAGGTACAGTGTGGGCTGCCGTACTTCATCATAGCTTTATTTTAGCCACATGAAACCTACAGCTCAACCTCTGCTTTCCTGAGTGGGGTTGAGAACTTGGATTGGTAATTCGAAATTGGAGCTTCATCTTCCAAGGCTCAGAATCCGCTGACGATGATGATGTGGAATCTGATGATGGGGCAGCGCAGTCAGGCGTGTTGAAAAAGGTGGCCTTTCCCGACATCCAGAAGGAAGCTCAGCCCGCCACCCTTTGCCCCAAAGTCACCAAGTGCATCAGCAAGCGGTTGGACAAGCTCAAGCACCACATGAACCGCTTGGACATTCCGTCGGATGGACTGAACAAGGATGTCTGCGACAAGCTCCTAGGTGTCATTATCCATCCTTGCGTGGATTTTTTGTAGAACGCTTTATCCTTTAGGAAGCGCTCATGTTTTCTGTTTGTTTGTTTTTAATCTGGTTGCAATCTGCTCCAGGAGGCTTCAAAACACAGGCAAACAATGTCCTCTGCAATACCGGTCCTGATGGAAGAAACATCGGATTGTGCCTTTGTTTTTTGTGTTTGCCATTTTGGACCCGAGGTCTGCAGGAAGAAAGCACGTTGCTTTATAACAATTGCTGCCGCCCCAGTCCCCTGACCACGCAAGTCCGCAAACCAAAAACTAGAAGACGAGTGGCCCGAAAGCATTATCCACGCAGAGGGTTCACCAAAACAAAGACCATGCGCACGATCCACGCAGAGGGTTGAAGAAAACAAAGACCAAGCGCACGATCCACGCAGAGGGTTCACCAAAACGGCGGGCGGGCGGGCGGGCGGGCTTCGCGCCAGCTATGCCTGGCAAAGGTTCTTCCGCTGGATTCTTTGGTAACTTGCACCATCCACGCAGAGGGTTCACCAAAACGAAGCTGCGGGCGGGCGGGCGGGCGGGCGGGCGGGCGGGCGGGCGGGCGGGCGGGCGGGCCCGCCTTATAAGAAGTTATTTATACTTTCGACTCAAGTTCTCTGTGCAAGTTCTCTGTGTCATCTTTCCGTTCAAGTTCTCTGTGCAAGTTTGTCTGTGCAAGTCTCTCTGTGCAAGTCTCTCTGTGCAAGTTTCTCTGTGCAAGTTTGCCTGCGCAAGTTTGTCTGTGCAAGTTTGTCTCTGTAAGCTTCTCTGTGCAAGTTCTCTGTGCAAGTTTCCTCTATTCGCGAAACACTTTCGTACTTAAAAGTTGCGACATTCCAGCCGGAGCTGCGAAAGTTTACTTCACGTGCTACTTCGGTACTCAAAAGTTGCGATATTCCAGCCGGAGGAGCAAAAGTTGACTTCGCGTGCTACTTTCGTACTTAGAAGTTGCGATTTTCCAGCCGGAGCTGCGAAAGCTTACGTCGCGCGCTACTTTGGTACTGAAAAGTTGCGATTTTCCAGCCAGACTTCGCTACAACTTTCGTACTCAAAAGTTGCGATTTTCCAGCCGGAGCTGCGAAAGTGTACTTCGCCTACTACTTTCATACTTAAAAGTTTCGATTTTCCAGCTGGAGCTGCCGCGGACCAAGGGGGAATCGAGCCCGCGACCGCGGGATTGCGAAAGCAGGCGCGCAAACCACGAGACAACTTCAAAAGGCAATTTCGCGAGTAATAAAATTGCACGGCGCCACAGCGAGAGCGCTTCGACACGCACGATCTCCGCAGAGGGTTCGCCGAGGACTAAGACGAATTCGCACGGCGCCACAGCGAGAGCACGTCGACACGCACGATCCCCGCAGAGGGTTCATCCGCGCACCGCAAAAACGCAAAAACCCTCGAGTTTTTGCACCTCGACCACGCCGGTCCCCACAGAGGGTCGCGCGGGCATGTCAAAAAGTAGCAAACCACTTGGGTTTTTGTACATTGACACGCACGATCCCCGCAGAGGGTCGCGCGGGCATGTCACAAAGTAGCAAAACACTTGGGTTTTTGTACATTGACACGCACGATCCCCGCAGAGGGTCGCGCGGGCATGTCAAAAAGTAGCAAAACATTTGGGTTTTTGTACATTGACACGCACGATCCCCGCAGAGGGTCGCGCGGGCATGTCACAAAGTAGCAAAACACTTGGGTTTTTGTACATTGACACGCACGATCCCCGCAGAGGGTCGATTTTCGTAAAACGTCGTCGGCCCTACCCCCGCCGCCTTATAAGTTATTTATACTTTCGACTCAAGTTCTTTGTGCATTTATACTTTCGACTCAAGTTCTTTGTGCAAGTTCTCTGTGTCAGCTTTCCGTTCAAGTTCTCTGTGCAAGTTTGTTTGTGCAAGTGTGTCTGCGCAAGTCTCTCTGTGCAAGTCTCTCTGTGCAAGTTTCTCTGTGCAAGTTTGCCTGCGCAAGTCTCTCTGTGCAAGTTTCTCTGTGCAAGTTTGCCTACGCAAGTTTGTCTGTGCAAGTTTGTCTGCGCAAGTTTGCCTGCGCAAGTTTGTCTGTGCAAGTTTGTCTCTGTAAGTTTGTCTGTGCAAGTTTGTCTCTGTAAGTTTCTCTGTGCAAGTTCTCTGTGCAAGTTTTCAGTGTAAGTTTCTCTGTGCAAGTTCTCTGTGCAAGTTTTCTGAGTAAGTTTCTCTGTGCAAGTTCTCTGGGCAAGTTTTCTGAGTAAGTTTGTCTTCGCAGTTTCTCTGTGCAAGTTTGTCTGCACAGGTTTTCTCTGTGCAAATTTATCTGTGCAAGTCCTCTGTGTCAGTTCGCTGTGCAAGCTTGTCTGTGCAAGTTTGTCTGTGCAAGTTTGTCTTTCCAAGTTTCTCTGTGGTTCACTTCTCTGTGCAAGTTTGCTGTGTAAGTTTGTCTTCGCAAGTTCTCTGCGTTGCAAGTTTGCCAGAGAACCCAGCGGAAGAACCCTTCGCGATGCTTTCGGGAAAAACATGGAGAACTAACACTGCGAGAATAGTACCACCTATGCTCAGCACAAAAACTGCAGTTGCCGAATCCATCTCAAACAACCCCTCAAAACAGAATCGCCTCCGAAGCAAGTGCGGGTTGCAGCCGAGGATTCTGGAGAAGGTGCGCGCCCTGCACATGAACCTGAGCAAGTCCGATGACAAGATCAACGACACGTACAGCCGTGGGTTAGTCGATGGCTTTGACAAAGCGATACCTGCTGGCACTTCTTGGTGCTGTGTTGCTTACCCATGTGTGTGTATGTCCACCAAGGATGCAGAAAACTTTGCTGGCCGAGTTTGAGCAGGCTAGGAAATGGTCACGGCCCAAGTATGTGCCAAGTCTCATCCATTCAATGTAAGCCTGCTCAAATTCTGGATGAAACATGTGCTAGCTCTATGGGTCCGAGTGGTGCATGGTGAGTTTCTCTGAGGGCTATGGAGGCCGTTTGTCTTGATGACCGTGTCAAGCGAGAGCCTTACATCCGGTTGGCCACACAAGTGCTTCAGTTTCATTAGGCTCCCACTGCCCAACGTGAGCCTACCCTAAGGATGGCCTTGAAGAATTCCGACACCCGCAAACCTGCTGGACCGACAGCACCCAAGAAAAAGAAGGTGAAGAAGGGTGATGCTGAGCCTTCCTCGGCTGAACCCAAAACAAAGGGCAAGGCCAAGGCTGAGTCTTCTGGCCCCCGCTCTAAGAGGCAGAAAGCTGCTTGAGTCAAGATTTGAACTTCTGCTGTAAGGCAGTTTTGACCAGTAGATTTGGGCGCCGTGTGGAAACACTTGGGGCTGTTTCAGCATTGCACGGGCAACGCGCTGTGGAGAGAAAAGGAAACACTGTGACATCCACCCGCTGTCAATGCAAACATGGCCTGTAGTCTCTTCTGGAAAGATGGTTCCACTGGGTTTGCTTTCTCTCTCTCTCTCTCTCTCTCTATCTTTCTCTCTCTGGGCGCCAGGCGGGTGTGAACGAACTGCCCCCGATGAGCATCTGGCGGAGACCTTTGGAGATGGAGCGTGGGGCCCAGTGTCATGTTTGAGGCTATTTGTTTTGGAACGTACATCCTGTTTTTAGGCTGTCCTTCTTCGTCATGTTTTCCGTACTTGGACCCTGTGTGTTGCCCCAATGTTGTTTGCCTTTGGCTTTGGCTTTTCTGTTGTTGTTATGATGTATGTCATCAACAGTTGGACACAGTTGGTGTTCTCCTGGATTGATGTTTGCCTGCGTCCTTCAGTTTGGGTGGTGTCTGCACACCTACCTGTGCTACAGGAAACCATCCTCTAAACTTACACGATTGAAGTGTATTGAATCTACCTGCAAGTATTGGGTGGCACCTCAACCCCATCTCCAATCCTCAGGTTGGTAAGAGCCCTTTCGCCTCAGGCAACTGGCGTCGACACGAAGCTGAGCACAGTTGCTCAGAATCCTAGCAAGAGACGCCGGCTGACCACTTCAGAGCGGGCTGTGCTGTCCAGGAATGCTGAACGTGACATGCACAGACGGTACTGCCGCCTGGGGCTTTCCATACCAGTTCATGTACAGTCTCTGGACCACACTTTACGGGGCCAGCCTAAGTTCGACACCCACTTCACCCATGTTTCCGAATGGATGAGAGTGTTGCTTAAAATGGCGCCCCAATCGTTGTTTGGAGATGCGGATCCGGAACAGCAGTGTGCCGCATTCTGGAGCTTATACGAACAACACCACCCAAGTCACCAGGTGTACCAGCATCGTCGGGGCGATCTTCATCGAACTCTTCCTATCTTGATTTTTGGGGACGAAGGGCGAGGCCCTAAACGTGGAAATTTCTTGATTTGGACATTCGAAACCCCGTTTGGGCTGAAAGATCTCGAGCCAACCTGGTCCTGTGGGTGTACCCAAGCTTTGGAGACACTGCCGGAATCCGACATCACGCGCTGCAACTTCGAAAGAGAAGTTCCGCATGATTTGTTGGCCAGGGCTTCCAAGCAAACAACCAACTATGCAGGGCACAGCTATCTGACAAAGCACCTGCTCTTTGGAATCCCACATTGGAAGTACAAGGCTGACAAATCGCCGGTCCACAAGCACTGGGAAATTTTGGCCGAGGACATGAGCCGTCTTTTTCACGAAGGCCTGGAAGTGAATGGTCCCTTGCCTGATGCACGGTAGTGTTTTCCTTATGTTTTTGCAAACCTCAGTGAATCAAACGTGTTATCATGTTTGCCCCCTGTGTGTTGTTTTGTGTTGTTTTTTGCATCAGGCAAACGATACTTTGCCGCACTCATTGGAAGCAAGGGGGACATGAAACACCACATGGAGTGCGGGCATCTGACCCGCAGCTACCACACAATTGGTGATGGAACCATGATGTGCAGTTTATGCGAAGCAGGTTCTGAAGACATCCCCTTTGAGACCGCTGCTCACGCCCCTTCATGGGCGGCCACGATGGGCCAAACACGCCCTTGGGAGACGCAGCCGGCTTTGGCCTCGATCCCCTACGACACTGGGTCTCCCGAACAGGTGTTCCAGCTTGATGTCTTTCATCTCTTCAAAGTCGGCCTCGGCCGTGATCTTGCAGGCTCAGCCATTGTCATCATGGCACAGCTGGGGTTCTTTGACAGCCCTGGCGATTCGAAAAGCCTGGAACATCGTTTGGAACGTGCCCATGGGTCCTTTTATCTCTGGGCATCTGTGGAGCGGTGTGCGCCAGGACTGAGAAGCTTCAAGCCAGCTTTCTTTAATGTGAAAAATCGATCATCCTTTCCGTGGTCGAACAGCAAGGGAAGTGATACAACTCTTTTACTCAGGTGGCTCAAATGGCTGACCGCCCTGCATTTGCTTGACCCTTCGGCTGTGAATCCGGAACACCTTACCCTCTTGAAGGTCTTGAAGCACACCGTGATCAACAGCTTGGAAGCCTTTCAGGTGATGCATTCTCACGGGCTCTGGTTAGACCGAACCTGCACGAAACACTTGTATTCTCGCATTATGCTTCTCCTACAGGGGTACAAGTCCTTAGCAAGAACGGCGAGTGATTTGCGACAAGCAGGATTTGGCCTAAAACCAAAATTTCATGGATTACACCACGTAGCCTACCGACTCGCCGGGGATCTGAGACGTGGTGCAGTGAGGATTTTAAATCCGTTGTTCGCTGCATGTGAACAGTCGTTGGCCGCGTTTCTCGTTTGAGTCGGAAGCTGAGCACACGGACGCTGACTTTCCGTGTGTTGCAGCGTTATTTCCTCAAGAAGAGGGCGCTCCTGGCACGAAACATGCCTGTTGCAGACATGCCCGTTGCACGCGCAAACGCGGCAAAGGTGTGACTGGGGAAGCTGTTGGTTGTCCATCCCAAAAAACACCAAAAACCTAGGTGAGCCATTCTTTGCCTTAATGACTTTAGCTCCCAAATGTCCACTCAAAATAACAAAAGAACACGTTTCCTCATAATGACAACTATTGTTTCTCCAATCAAAAAGATTCCCCTGAAGAAGTGGGTCCCTGACGTTGGCTGAACCAGCCCCGCACACCTTGCAGCTCAGCTAGGGCACCAGGCCAAGGAGCAGCTCTGCTGCACCCGCGACAGGGTGGCCGCATGGCCGGCGAAACGCGGCAGCGTGGCGGGGCTAGGAGAGCAGGGGGTTGGTTTCGAAGGGTTGGTTTGGGTAAGTGTTGTTATGACTAGTTCCTTGTTGAAATGACTCTGAAGATTAGGAGCGCAGATGGTAGCTCAAGGGCTAATGGAATCTTGTTGAGTGATTTTGGGGATGTCGTTGTCACAGTTGTAGTCGGCACAGGGTTGCAATGAAGCAATTGGGTTCCTCAGCTCTCTTCTGATCAAAGCCGTGGCTGAGTGGCCGAGACGATTTCATGAAACGGCGTTTCCATGTTTGTAACGGCGTTTCTTGTTTTTCATTTTTTGTAGCGGCATATTTTTTAGGAAACGGCCGAAGTTCAGAGGAAAACCCTAAACGGCAGAAATAAGTGATTTCGGATTTTGTAGGTATAGACATATGGATATTCAGATTAAGATTCTTGCATGCCAAAAGGAGAGCTGTATTGGCGCACTGTCGCAGTCCTGAAACGGGGGCCCTGTTTCTTTGTTTTTGTTTTGTTCTAAATTATTATCATTATTATTATTTGACCTATACCTCTTGCTAACCTTTCTTGGGGCCCATGATATATATAAGGCAAACGCTAGAATGGAGGTAACCCAAACCTGGGGTTGAAAAAACGGGTCTGCGGCCAATTGTACCGACCCGAGTGATTCCCCTGACAAGCTTCTAAGAACCCTTGCTGTCTTGGGGTCTGGGGTCCTGTGTGTGTGTGTATTCTGAGGTCCCCTTTCTGGGCTTCAGCTGCGCCACGTGGTCTTGAAGATCTTCTCGAAGCCCAGGCGGAAGCCAGCTATTCGCCTCGCTTCGAGCGCACGATCGGACGAGATAGCCCCTTTGCGGAGCCCAGCTGCTGACGATGGGTAGCCCATCTTCTGCAGCCCTCAAATGAGTAACCTCTGGGGACCTTTTGTAGTTTGGCCTGATCATCTCTTGTCTCCATGCACTCAGGGGGTCAATTGTCACAACATTTAATTACCTCCTGGTTTCCTCCGAATGAGGCCTTCCTAAGGCCACAAGTTAGGGCATTGCTGTCATGCTGCGACGCAGCGAAAAGGGGCGCAGAAGATGGACACCGTTTTGTTCAGACCACGCGGACTTTCGGAACAGCTGGCGGTTCCTGCTCAAACATTGAAGGCTACATACGTGCTAACACGGAACCCAACAAACTCCTTTAACAAGGTGGGCACGCCAACGATTTGCCAAACACTTTCTCAGAGCCAAGATTCGAGTGAGGACAGTCTGTTGCCCTTCGAGATCACGCCCTTCGAGACGTCAGTTTCGATGTCATGCCGTTTACCTCTCGAACCTCTTGATTGATTGCAACGACCAACAGCCTTTTAAATGGAAGTGACACAAAACTTGAGACGGGTAAGTTAAAATAATTTGCCAACCCAAACTAAAACCAAGACCCTTACGAAAGCAGCAGTCTTTATTTTAGCTGCGAGGTCGCCCAAACATTTCCCTGCCCCCTTCGCCACCAGCTAAGGCCCCTGCCGACGAACCGGCTCTTCATCATCCTCCACAAGCCCGGGTTTGTCGCATGGCCTTCAAAGGGAACCAAAGGATATGCCAGCCTCGGCGTCCCGATTTGTTTGCATGGAACGCAACAAAAATCCGGTACGCAGAAGCACCCCCTTTTGCAGGACACCTCTTGCAGGCTCCAGGTTAATTTCGGACGAGTCAGCACAGGGGGGGAAGGCAACGAAGGCATCGTTGCATGGCTTTCAGGCCTTGCGAAAGACATTCGACTTGGCACGTGCTGTGTCCATCACAAACCTTTACAAAACCATGCCCACTTGTCCAAGCAAGGATCCGGAAATAAAAGGTTTACTCCTCCGCACCCACAATAGGCCAGAGCTGGAAAACCAAAAAAGGTCCCAAGGGTACTTCCCGGTGGTTGACCACGCCTCCCTCGACATCCCGACACTAGCAACAGAAATCGAGCAAAAGGGCCTCTGGGTAGGCTACGAGAACCGGGCAGCTTTGTGTTCAAACATTTCCACCATCCACTGGCTAAAAGGTTGCCGGTGACTTCATGACTTCATGACCTCCTGTAGTGGGCATATGGGTGAATCCCTGCTTGCATGCGGTTCTCAAAAGAAGGAAGCGTCCTTTTGGCGGAACTTGAAGGGGGGGCTGGTTGCGAAGCCGAATCAGTTGACGGAGGTAAGACTTATTACAAGCTTCTAAGATGGGTCATGGACAAACATCAACAAACTGCCTGACACCCTAGTACAGTATATTTCATATGTCAAACTCAAGGCATCTTTGGCCAGTTGTAAGAAAAACACCAAATTGAAGACAGCCAGTTCGAAGGCAAGGCAACACCAATTGTGATATCTGACCTCTGGGTTCTTCGCCACATTTTACGAATGAAACCAGGTTGCTGCGTAGGGTTTGCTGTTGCCAGTCCAGGCCAGTATGAGCCAACAAGGGTGGGGTCCCGAATGCGAGGCCTTTCCAGATGTCTGTTTGTCAAAACTCAGGGCCAACATCCCGCTCGTGGTTGGCATTGGGTCATTGTTGCACTCCCTCCTTTTGCGCACAGCGTTTGCCCGTGCCACACCGCCCGCCTCTTTCACCGGGCCGTCCTGTGCGTTGCAGTCGGCGTCTCGTCACTAAGGCCAGCCCCCACTCTGAAATGGTTGTCGAAACCACTTGGATCGCCACCGCAATTTGCTATCTTTGAGAACTGCTACAGTACGTCTGCTGCTGTTGCTTATTCTCTATGCTTTCGTTGTCAACATGACCCTTGCAATCCTTGCAATCGAGTATAATTGCAACAACTCAACTCCAACACGAACAGCCAATGTGGGCGTCCTTTGCAAAGCGAGGTAGAGTAACATTCATACTAGTGAAGCATCGAAAGCAATCTGGTCCCTTTGCGTCGACTGGATTGAAGCTGCCAGCCTTCTTCCGAGGGAACTTGTGGCCTCAGTTGTGGCGCGCGCGCTCGGCTGATCTCCTCTGCGCAAGGCAGAACAGAAAGCACGTAACCAACGGGGTGGACATCGTGGACATGTTGGTTGGCCCTCACTGAACTCAGCAGCCTAAAATTGCGAACCATGATCTTGAACCCGCAACTCAAACTCGTGTTGGTATGCCTGGACAACCGAGCCGAGAAGAGCCATCCGAACAGGTGTTGGAAAGAAGAAACGGCAGTGCAGCAAAGATAGGCACCGTTTCGGGGATGGGGTGGGAAGACAGTCAACTGGAGGCGTACCCTCTCTTTGTGCAACAGTCATTATGGAGGTTGGGTAGTCTTTGTCCTCTCGTGTCCTCCTCACATGAATCCGTGGAAATCGGTTCGGCTCGAAATCAGAGACCGGTTCATCCAATGGGCGATGCCTTGCATTTGTTTCTTCAAAAACCATTCACAAGAGGGTTAAGAAATGTGGAGATAGACTTTTTGGACGACCGGTCCGAATAACCAAAGCTACAGTTCCTTCCCCCAATCACAAGAGCTCGATGTCAATCAAACACTTCCCACACTGCCCACCCCATACATCAAAAAACAGAAACATAATCTAGTGATGAAATCGTCTCATCGACACTCAGAACAAAACATCACCGTTCAAATTCAATGGCCTTGGGTGTTGGTCAGCCTAGTGGGCAGTATGTCATTCCACCCACGGAAAGCTGTGGTGCTGATGGAAGAACATAGTATTGCAAACCAGCAGCCACTGCGTAAGCCTTCAACCCCAAAACACAACAGTCAGATTGTGGTTCTTTTAGAATTCACCTGAACATACCCCTCACAAAATGTCGCATTCCATTTGGTCTGGTGGCAAAGGCTTGCTTCAAATGGCCAGTCCATGCCTCGTCTTTCAGACGCCCTCATATTGGCGAGTGCCGACCGGATGTCCGGCGCGCCCTTTACCGCGGAAACCCCAAGGGCCCCAGCGCAGCGCAGCGATGCGCTCCGCCTCGTAGGGGGAATCGAAGAAGCGCGCCTGGCTTGAGCTGGGAGAAACATGGAGACCCCTATTGTCGATGAACGAAATCCTGCACCACCTAAGACACCCTGGAATGAAGATTCCCCTAATTATTAATACCAACTAACAATGGTTTCCCATGGCTTCCAAGTGGTGCAGGACTTTGTCCATCCACAGTATCACTTTCTTCCTGGCTTTCTGCAATATGGAAATGTAAAATGAGAGCCCCGAAAACCATCAACGGATATTTACTTACCAACCATTGGGCCATTCGGGAAACGCAACGAGCTTGAAGGGGGAAACCTGGAAGCCTCCACAGCGGCGGCCAAGAAAGCAATAACATGACATGCATATGTATATGTGTATATATATATATATATATTGTATGACTACAGGTTTGCGCAATGTGTGATGCAAGTTAACATGTGTGTTGAACAACTCAATAAAGGGCGGCTTCACAGACTTGCTGAGACATAAAATAAATCCCGTCAAGTGCCGCAGTGTTTCTTTTACAATGGGATCATTATTCTCAAAAAAACATGATCAAGTGCTTGTTGCCAAGCTGCTTCAACAAGACAGCAGTTTTGAAAAATATGGTGAGCTTTCAGGGGCGCACATGAGATCTTATAAAAGCTAATGGAACTGTGGTTGGTTGGGATGCTTGAAAAATCCTATGTTCAGTGCAGATCTGGCCTCAGCTAGCAGGGCTGACCATACAGTAGGACTGTAGTTGAAACGCATGTGTCACAAACACATGCATCAAATTTAATCTAAGTCGCATTCAAACAGCTGCCCTTCTGGAGATGGCGTGGTTGGCAATTGTTGCATGTGAACTGGTTGGCATGGCCGACCGAAGCAAACGATGTTGCTGATACGGTCACTGATACGTGTCTCATCCAAGGGTCATTGTGAGGCTGCAAGTGTGAAGTAACCATTTGCGTGCAACAACATCGAAACACGTCCACCAATCAATTTCAACCCGACCAACTTGCTGACGGCGGCCGATGGCTGTCATTTGCGTCTCGTGGGATGCAACCGTCTCTAGTCTTGCTTCCGGGCTTATGGCGCAAACTCGTGGACCTTGCTCGCCCAACTGATAACGACAAAAAACACGGGAAACCACCAGCAACCTGCGCCTGGCCGCTAAAACCGGTGCTGTCAGTTTACCGGGCAACCAACGGCAAGCACCAACAACGAACGAAAAACAAACAAGGAACCCACTGAAACAGCTGAAGTGACCGCAAAACCAAGAACTACTTGAGCAGAAAAAACCTTACCAACGCACCGGTCTCCCGACCTCCGCTTGCTCTCGTAGCTTCTCGTGCTGGTCCCCGGGATCCTCGCCGCCTGTTGGCGCCAACCTGATGCAAAACACGGGCTTCCTGATTTGGGGATCCATTGTTTGGAGGCTGCTGTAAGGGAATTCAATGACCGAGATGTCGCTTTTGTCTTATTGAGTTAAGTCCAGGGGTTGCCGTGCCAATATCCCTTTGTGCTTTGTGACGTTTGGGCGACCATTTCAACCACACGTTTGCTCAGTCGGTTGCCGGCACAACAATGTATTGATACAGTGCGACACGTTAGGGGCTCAACAAAGTGAGCTGAGTGAAATATACATGAATGCTGTACTAGGATACCAGATTGGACAAAAGGAAACATGTAGAGGTGTCGCGGTAAATCGCAACCACCAGCAAACCCATGGAACATCCAAGAGTATCTGTCAAGTGGCTGTAAGTAGCGATCGCAAAATATAGGCTTCTGGGAAATCAAAGTAACTCCATAAAGGTCAAAATTCACAAGAGTGCGGTACCACGGTTGCGTTGGAGGGTAAATTCAGATTTGCACAGCAAAGGCACCAGCTCGAGCTGTGTCCTTGTGTGTGACCGTATCTGGCGGTTGTCTTTTGGTATCTAGCAGATATAGCCTTGTGCGTGTCACTTTTCTACCGCTCTGCCAGGGGGAAAAAGAACCTAGATGTTGCCATGGTGCTTGCAAGGCTGTTTGCATTCAAGGCAAAATATTTGAAGCAAGATAGCCATTGGCAAGGGCATCTTGAGTCTCTGCTTGACAGCGCATCATTGGGCGGATCCTGAGGCCTCCAACGCGTCTTGGATCGCCATATGGCTGCAAAAAACAGGGATGCTCGCGCATATGAAAAGGTAAGAGATCTTGCTGCATGACACTGCTCAGCAAACGCAGCGCAGTATCAAAATTGGCGGAGCGCTTTTGCCAGTCATGGCTCTGGTGAACAACAACCGGATTTGTTTTCGGAAGTAACATAATGCACAGTTTTATCCTTACGGGTTCCAAGGATAAAGGGTTGCTACATACTGCTAGTGATGATCCAGTTGACACATAATTCAAGGAAACAAATCCGAGGATCCGCGCGGTGATTTCACCGGGCCATTGAAGATCACTAGACAAAAACTTCACCACATACATATGGCAAGGCAAACTTCTTCGTTACATGGTCGGAGGTTGGTCTGGCGAGGATCGACCGACCAGTCTCTGATTAAGGCAATGCGATTCTCAAAATGGTGTCTTTCGAATAATGATTTCGTTCTTGGCGGCCTTAGCACGATGATATGTGTGTCCTAACGCAAAACACATGGGCGGTGTCCATGTGGCCTCCCCTTTCAAGCCATCCAATGTGAGGGTCCCTGGAAGTCAGTAAAAAACGATATTGATATCACCTTCCTTGTTCGCATATGGTCACTTCCTCTGAATCCCATTTGCCCGCCTTGGAGTTGTCACCAGCGACCTGTGCCGAGGTACCCTTAAATTCTCCAAGCGTGGTGCACGAGGGAAACCCTAACTCACAAGAGATTCGCAAACGACTGTTTTCACTGGAATTTGATGACTGAAATTCAACATGTTGGCATTAATGCAAACAGCACCAAACTGCGCACAGTATCAGTCGCAAGATGTCCCGTCCTGTGAGCATCGCAAGTGGCGGTCAACTTGATTTGTTGCACAGCTCGGTCCCTCTCTATGCACTTTAAACAAAAAAGTGGAGTTCAAATGGGCGCTCAAATTGCTACAGTAAAACCAGCGCCCCAGCAACTGTTCTTGCACGCAGATCCGACACGTCCGCTGACTCAACACACATTCCTTCCCCCCCCTCCCCCCCTTCACCATTTCACCATTCTCAACGTCAAGACGGACACCAAACCAACAAGCCAATATCATTTTCACGGAACGTGCTGAATGCTCAAGGAAGAGCTTGGTTCTGAGCCTGCTGCTTTGAAGGACCCGCACTGACGAGCTGCCATGACTAGATAGAAAGTCATGTCCAGGCTGCTTTGCGGCAAGTGGGGACAAATTGAAAAGGATACCCAACATCTGCAAACCCAAACTGACAGCACTCGAACACTGGCAAAAACAAAAGCAAACAGACATGTGAATCACAATCAAACGCGGTAAAGGCTTCTACAGAGCTGTCCCTACCAAGCTGTCCCTTACCACCCTTCACCCACCCGGAGAGTTGCCGGTAACTCTGATCATTGAGCGACAAGGAGGGGCCAGTGCCTTGCCTCTTTCAGCATGGGGAAAGCCTGGTGATTTACTTGAATTCGGCCGGGGAACCTGATAGGAACCCCTGACAACCATTTGACTGCGGTGTTCCCAGCAACATTGCTCATCGTGTTCATGCTATTTGTCTCCACTGGTGTTCTCCCAGCTCGGTGGTACGATCAAAGCCGGTCCAGCTGAATCTGACCACGATATGTGCATTTGTGCTTTGCAACGGCATGTTGAAAATTCAGTCTTCGGTATACTTGTGCAGCCCAAGCCAGCGGAAGCATTGAAAGTCAACATATCCAGCTCCAGGATCATATGGAATCAAACTCATGTCCCAGGAAATGACTCCTCATTCTTTTCAACCCTTTCAAACCAGCCATTCCTGGCCACATGAAATGGGGAAGTTACCTTTGCTACCCCCCCCCCGCCCAAATTGTTTTCAGGTGATAGGTGAACCGAGAGGGAAGTAGTCCCCGCCCCACCCCCCTCCCCCCCACCCCCCTCCCCCCGGCACTAGGTGATCGAGCTGCGCGCCGGGGCTCCGCGCTTCCCGGTGCTCCCCAGCACGGACTTCTCCGGCCTGGCCATGAAATTCAAAAGAGGCAAAATTGATGTGGCTTTTGAGGGCCCTTTGGAACAAGTTATTTGACAATCCAAATTAACAGCTGTGTGTTTCTCTATGGGTAACCTTTTCGGCTTAAAGCAAAACCAAAAGAAGCCAGCTATTTGCGGGGCCACAACCATGCTCCTAGCTGCTGTGTGGGCCAATCTTCAGGCCACACTTCCTACACTGACAATCCGGCCGTGCGCATAGCATAAGGAAGGAAGAGAGACCAGCCAAGCCAGTCGAGCCAAGGAATAATCCTTTCTTGGGGGCTCAGCAAGAGCTTGAACTGACACTGATTGTCAGCATCCTGATATCTGCAAGCCTGCGACATCCGGACTTGCTCAGTGGCCCACCGCGGATTGACCTATTCTGCTCTGGCCCGTGTTGTGGCTGGTCTTAGGTGAGACCTTCGCGGTGGATTTGTTTGGGTTTTTCCGTCCGGCCACTTGGACCCGCCTGGCGTCATCCATGACCCCCACCTGCGGCGCAGCAAAAGCTCCGACATGGGAAAATATTGGTTGTAATTTGGGGCCGGGGCCCCGTTCTCGTCCTCCCCAAACTAACAACAGACTACCAGAGATTTCTGCGCTTCATCACATGGGAACAAGAGCTTGTTGGATGGTCTTTCACAACAAAACGCTGAAAGGACAGGGGGTCACAACTTGTCCAGCCCCAGCCACAGTTTGAACAGGAAGCGACATAAACCGGCAACCAATTCCCAAGTGCAAACATTGGGCCGTACCAAGTCCTCGACCTAAACACAGAGCAAATGTGACACACTTTGCTCACCTTGCACCCTTGCTGCATGACTTATGCCGAGACGCGACCTCCTCGGGCAGTTTGCAGATCCCCTCAAACATGTTCCCAGTCATAGCCCGGATCTAAGGTAGGGCCCTGGAGCTGAAAAGCCTGGAAACTCACCAATGGTCATGGTGTGTGCCCAACACTCCTATGTGCTGCTTTACATCCATAACGTGGCTCGGCCACAAACGACTGGCCTAGGAGTACAACATGTAAATCAGCTGCAGCCATGACTAAGTGTCACAACATGTCGCAACACTTCAAGGGGGGGAAAAAAAGAGAGTCAACAAGTCGCTTCTCTTGGGGCAAGTGAACCCAGACCTCCAGTGACCGTGGAAACACGGGCATCCGTTGTGTTGATTCGTAGTTGCTTTGGGGTAGCCCCACCCCAAACATGAAAAAGAGGGCACCACACGGAAGGGGCGATCCATGTCCAGGCACCCCGGCCTCGGTGTTCCCGCGAGCGATCCGATCGCTGAGCCAGAGAGAGCAGGTCGTGCTGTGCCCGAGACCGAGTCAGGGCTTAGCCGTACTCTCCTTTTGCAGTCTGGGATCGTTCTCATGGATTTTCCAGGGCTTCTGAACAAATGGTTGAGAATGGGGAATCAACCACTGGATGATCGGTCGCAAAAATGATGGCCTGAACAACAACTCAAGCTCATCACCGATTCGTGCCCCTTAAAATCAATCAAACTTTCGGGGCTATTCAGCACCCAGAGAACAACGTTGCACGCTGTATGACATTTGTTGCTTCATCTAAGGCTTGCCCTAAAGGCCCTCATGAAGATTGGCTCACAAGGTGGGGTCGGGCCCAATTCAGGTGAGTCCGCTTGTGAATTCTTGTTACAAAAAGTCGGTCTTGGTCAAACGAGGGCTTGGGGACCCATCAAGCACCAGCCATACCAAACACAAGACTCACAACAGGCAATATGTTGCAAATCGTGTCCAAGATGCGGCACTAGAAAAAGACGATGAACACATGAAGGAACGGGCCGAGCAGTAGGTGTCAACCTTACTTTGCCTCTTGACTGACCATTCTTTGAAATAGCAGATAGCGCGAAGCAAAACATCAAGCAATGCTGACGGTCTCTGAATATTGCACAAACAGTAAAGTATCTAGTTCCTGGCTCAGGCTCCCCGTCCAGACCATGCTCCATCAGTCTGCATGAGATTCTCACAAGTCAGATGGCTGCTTCATGTAATCTGGCTTCGGCCCTTAGACACATGCAGTCGATTGTCCTTGACTCCATGGCGGTGTCCGTTGCCCACGCGCTTCCAAGCCCTGGATCTTCACGCGCTTGCCAGCTTTTCTTGCACAGCGACGCCGGCGCCAGGAAGTCATCAGCAAAGCGCTGAAGTCGGCCTCTGAAGTGGCGACTTCGAAAGCTGAATGCTTGCGGCGCATTGATCTTTGTGGGCAAATTGCTCTTCACAACAAATGAAATAAGAAACTCCCCAGTTTGAAACACTCATCATGTAGCTCGATGGATTTCGCCCAGTATCAAGCAGGGACGCTCCAATTCATGTCGGCTCTTTGTTCAAAAGCCGCCCCGTCCCCCCCCCCCCCCTATGAGAGGGTGCATTAGAGACACGTGTTGACATCGTCAGGAGCACTTGTGTCAAAACTTTCTAGAGCAGGTCTGAGCAGGTTCTCTAAATCTTGGTGGGTTTCTTAAAACGGGTCACAGCACCGAACACCTACTACCCAACATATTGAATGTACACGTTGACGAATTGGACACCCCTTGATGGACATTGATCATTGTCATAACCAGTTTGGGTCAACACACGAGAGGGAGGAGACTCTGTGCTTGCCGGTGCTTTGATTTCCATGTTCCATGTTCTTGCAAGTAGCAAGAGACCATACCTCAACCCTGCATCCCCGGAGACACCCATACTGAGTTTTCTCACTCAGGCAACAAAGACCGTGCGTGGAAGGCGCTGTGCCATCATGCTTACAGGGATTTTGATCACTTTCCTGTTCGAAGATCATTAACAGCAGCGAGTTCGAAAGCAACAGCCAAAGTAACACCCGCTTCTCAACATGGCCAAACCAGCGTCTTCAACAAACAAGGACAGCTGCGACTTCTAACCTGCCTCAGAAGACAAGGTTTTGCAGGAGCGCAGGGTCGAAGGTCCAGGCTTTCACCGAACCTCGGCTTGTGCACCGAACCCGACATCATAGGACCCGAGGTGCGCGGCGAAGGAAAGCTGGGCTGAAGAAAGGTTCGGCTGTTTCATGTGTGAAGCTCGCATACTTTTGTGCTGTTCAACATTGCCCGTCGTGCTAAAATAGATTTCCGTGAACATGCTCGGTTCCCTTGCAACAATGAATGTATTGCACCCGTGCACATAAGGTAGGATTGTGTAACAGCTCCTGAGAGCAATCCTTCTACAGCCATCGGAGTCGCAATCGAGTGCCAATGCGCAAGAAACCTCATATCATTTTCGATAGGCTCAGGGCCTGGTGCAAAAGACTTTGAATCAGGTATGTGTCAAAAAGGGGGACCGGAACCCAACATGGGTGGTTTCCTGTTCAAGCCACCCCAAACAGGGCAACTACCCTCAAACAACCATCATGGTTTGCAGGCGAGCCGCCTCCACGATGTCTTGCCACGGCACGCGGCACACAAAGCAACTGCCCAAGGGTGGCCGGTCCCGATGAGGGAGCGTCTGCTGGGCGCAGCTGCCGCAAAGAATCTGGTGACGACCTGAGCGCTGGGTCCAGGCAAGTTTCGCTCCTCGAGTTGGAAAATGTGTCACAAGGATCGTGCTTTTCTTCAGCGCATCAGGGGTCAGCCAAAATCACTCAAGCTTAAGCGAAAACCCTTCAACATGGCCGCCAAACTGTGCAGTCTGATCCTTCCAAATGACGAAGCATAAGAACCCCTGCAAATGAAGTTCTCTAACACACTCTTGAAAGCTCGTCATGAAACCGCAAAGGTAAATCACGCAAACACCAAGCAGGGCACTTGTTTTGCGAATCGTTTTGTTGACAAGTGAGCCGCGTCAAAATATGCATTGTTCTCGTAGAGGAATTCGATGCCCCTTCCGACTGTAAACTAAAGAATCAATTTGATACTTTGACCGCACCTCAAGCGTGGGTTTAATGCCAGGAGGAAACCTACACTTTTGGGGCCCGGATGCTTGTCCAATCTGGCAGACGAAGAACCCGGAGCTCGATCCTGCAAGTGATCATCTCGAGGCTCGGCTTCCCGAGCCGTTGCCAAAACCCAAGCAGCGCAGTGCTGAAACATGAAAACAGTTGGAGTTCAGAGTTCCACATGCCTCTGTCTCTTGTCCGCCGAACTTGGCAAATATCGAAGTCCAAGGGGCAGGGAAGGAAGCAGTGGGTGGGCTCCGCCGTCAAGCACTGGACACACACGTCTGCCTCCTGCGTGGTGGGGGTAGTCTTTGAGCCAGCGAACAGCTAAACTGGTTGCTGGTTGGTGGGGAAGTGGTCACTTCCAACAAGTTGAACAGGCAGACTGTAGTTGCCAATATTATTTTTTCGGGGGGACGTAGTTGTCCACGCTTGTGAGAAAAGTATAAAGCAACCTTGCAGTTGGGTCGAACTGTTCACTGCTCAACTGTTCAAGGCGTAGACAATTGGCATCATTCTGTATCTGTAGATGTATATCAGACTATTACGAGGAACAAACCGTATGGAATACTTGCTGCGGGGATTGTGGGACACCTCGGACGAAACCACCCCAGTGGAAGTCCACCCGCCGATTATGTTGCCATCAAAGTCAGCCCACGGTTGCCGGCAAGCGGATAAGCGGTCCAACAAACATGATAAACTGATACCCTCTTCCTATCATGGAAAGGGACGGGGGGGGGTCACACCCCGAAAAATAAAAGTAGTCGTCCGAAACCCTCCTGTCAGCTACCATTGTTGTCCGGGAGACTCAAACCAGCCGTCCAAACCCCCCTTAAGAAGAAGTAGCTATTTTGCTGGTTAGTGGGAAACCACGCATTTTCTCAAAAAGTCAAAAAGTTATAGACCCAACCAAATAGCAGCCAAGTAAAAAGACGAATTAAATTTTACCCTCAGCTGGCAGCAACACCTGTCGAAACGGTATGGAGAAGCTCGAGGGTTGATCCAAGACCCGTTCGGAAAGGTAGAAAGCAAGAGGACCCAAAGGAAAACAATAGCAGTTTAGTATGTTCTACAAGATTCACAGAGTTGACGCAAAGGAAAACAAGAGAACCCTTCTACCAAATTTCTACCCTTATGGTCTGGTCATTGTTTTGAGGCTCAGCCAATGTCCTCCTCTTCAACGACCGCGGCTGCCGCCGTCGCACCAGCAAACACGGCTTGCCGAGAAGTCATGGTAACCTCAGTTCCCGAAGCCTACCGTCTGTGGCATACCTTCCTGAACATCAAGGGGCATGGAAAAAAGGGATACCCCAAGGCGGTTCGTGTTCATTTTCCGGAGACTAACATCATGCCCCACCTCGAAAGCAATGCCTGCAACGCGTGTAACTGAGTCTAGACCCGCGCATTCCTTGGCAACCGCTTGTTGGACAGACTTCAGATTTCTCTCACGCTCACACCCCTGTTTGAAAGATCATATTGCTTGCCAGAGGTCCGTATTTATCATGCAGCACCTAGCCGTTGTGACAGGGGGATGCAAAAGGATGTGTTGCCGTGAAAGTCCGAAGTTGGAGGCAAACGTCCTTGCATCAATCACCTGGTGTCTGGCTGGCTGGCCTTTTCAGGTTCCCTGCAAGCCTTTAAAACCTTTACAGGCACTGCGTGGCGGCCGTTTTGCTTGGAGCACCGCTTGCACTGTACACCTCGTGTCCGGCTATTCCCCTGGGGCGCAGGTAGAGTGACACGCAGGCAAGGCAGTGGAGCGGCAGTTGCTTGTGAGAGTCTGGTGCTTCTACTGCTGCTCTCTTATAATTATAGCATGTGACATTTTCTTGCGAGGGGTTGCGCGTTGCGCTTGGTAGCAGCTACGCTGTATATTGATCAGGGGTCAACATCATGTAGTTGTCCACTGTTTCGCTTGCTTCGCTTTCGCATCACCCTTTAGAAACTACTGCTAGCAACGGTTGGACTTGTTCGGTTGGGTATTGGCTGGCTTTTTGAAATCAGCATCTGAGCGGCTTCAAACGATCGCTTCAAACAACAAATATACCGAACCTTTGAATGGTAACTGTCTTAGGTGGGCATTGTTCGGAGTAAAGGCTTTTTGGAGGCTGACCTCCTTTTGGGTCGGATTCAAGTTGCAACTAAAGTTTCTCTTGTTTGGAGGTTGACCCCGTTTGGGCGTGGTTTCAAGATCTTCAAGGCCAAAGAGCGTACTTCCGCAGGCCGTCCAGGTAGCAAAGGCGGATGCGATTTTGCTGCGCCATGCGCTTGTACACCGCATGGCAGGAGGCGCGCCAGCACCAGACCTCCACCGTCCAAGGCCCAGCGCGGCCACTGGAGATGGTGTTCACCAAGTTCTGAAAGTTGGCCCCTTGCGGGTCTATGGTCTGGTTGTGGAACATGCCCCTTTCAACGAAGCAAAGAAAGCAAACTTGCAAAAGAGCAGCAGGCAAGCAAGACAAGCATACATCCATGAACAAAGAACAAACTGAAGAATAAGGAAGGAACGGACACACAAAGCAATAAGAACATAAATGTATCATAAATGACCAACAAGAAGTAACAGGCCCAAAACACACAACATCAACAAGTCGCACATCGTGCAATACAAACCAGCTAAATCAAGCGCCACACAATGCAAACATACACCACGCTCTTAGTGCCCTGCCTGCAGTGCCGGGCTCCTGACCGAGTCCCACTGGGTCTGGGGGGCCGGGGCGGCATGTAGGCTTACTTGTCAGATGTTGGTGTCCATATGTGTCCATGGAAAATGTATGGAACCCCAAATGAGGAACCTTGGATATGCAGGGTCTCCACTAGAAGGAAGAAGGGATACTGCTTGCATAGTGACTACGCCGGGCATGTACTGGCTCACTTTGCCCTTGGGTTGGGACACATGTAGGGAACTCATAGAGCCTTTCATACATGTGATTCCTACAAATCGAGCGGAATACATGAGAAAGCCCGCTGTGGGGTGTCTCCCAACCTGACACGCAAGCTTTGGCCACACATGGCCGCAACAAAGCAAATGCAAACAGTGTCAACCACTGGCCTCAATTTTGTCCTCAATTTTGGAGTCTTGCAACACAATTCAGTTTGAGCCTTGCGGGATCATTTCAACAGGAACCATGTAGAGCCGTCCTGGATTTTCACACGTGCCCGTTGGGAAGGCTAAACAAACGGGTGAAATTGGATTCCAGAAATAAGATGGTAGTTTGGAAAAGGAACCGCATCACTGGACTGCTTTACTTCCAGTACCTGCGGCATCAGCAGTGCTAGTGAACACCCACACGCCAACCAAAAGCTTGTATACTTGCCGTGATGGATGAATCAAAGGTTGATGAGGTGACTGAACAAAAGTGCCACACATGAATTTCATGATACATGACCAATCAAAAAACGTTGGAAACACGCTGTTGACACCTGCAAGTATATCAACAGTAGAGAGGCTTCCAAAGAATGGTTTCTTGTTGATTCACTTAACTCTCAACCAACAAACACATTGACACATTGTTCCTAGCTCCTTTTTGTTGGGGGGGAGTAAACACACACACACACACAAATGGACGCCGCAACTCCGGCTTTCTCGCAACGGAGACAATCTGATTCTCTTCACCAAAGACCCGCACTGGTGCCGAGGCGACTTACACACGGCGTCGGTCCTGGTTCTCCAGATTCCCATCCCCAGTGGCCAGCACCAGCACATTGGCGCCGCCGCCCAATGGCTGCAGCACGTGCATCAGTGCCTCCGCCACCATGCGGCTGTCCACGAACCTGAAATTCAAGGGGGGGTGCAGCCAGGCCAAATGATTTGTCTGATGAAGCCTAAGGCCTGAACAATTGTGAGGGAGTCTTTGGAGTAGGGTCCCGTTTGCAAGAACTGCCACCGGGTCAGTTCTTTCTTCGGGCTGTCGGTGAGCTGGCCAGTTGGCTGGTTGACGGGTGGGTCGGTGGGTTGTGGGTGGGTGGGTTGGTTGGTTTGACGGTTGACGGGTCGCTTGTTTGATTGGTGAGTCGGTCGGCACAGCAAGTATGGAACTAGGCTACATGTCCGGCATCACAAGCTGCACTGATCCGTCACAGTGCGCCCGCATGAGCAACATGCCGCATGTGTGCCTAGTCTTGCAGCAGTTGAGTGAGTTGCGGTTCTTGGGTTCATTTAGGCTTGCCTCCGGGCTGACGAAACCGCCAACGAACCCAACCAGCCAGCTCAGCCAGTCAGTTTGACGCCTCCATGTCACCCGCCAAACCCATGTCGGACCTGCGGGGACGGGCTCCCCCCTCTCAAAAACATCCGTGCACCGTGCTGGATCCAATGGTGATCCGAAATTTATCTAGATTTGTCACAAAGGTGCTTCAAAGCTCATTGGTTGCTCCCAAGGTTGGATCAATAGGGCAACACACAGGTCAATCCGACAGTCTGTATGCCCCAAAACTAAATGGGCACTCAGGCATCCAATCAAGATTGTGCAGTTGCAGGCCAGTTTAAGTGCCAGCGAGCTAGCTTGACCATAGCCGAACCTGTTGGTCGCAAGGTTCGATTCCACCACAGAAAGGGCGGCATGCCATAGTGATAACATTGCCTTTGAGCAAATGACTGGGCACACCCTGGGGGGCAAACAGGAGATCTTCCGCAAAGGCCATTGGTACATATTGGTACTCTTGGGGGAAGGTGACAGTTTACGGTTCAGGGAACATCAATGCACCGAGCACATCGAAGGTGGATATTTGTCCCAGGCCCAAATGCCCCACTGGTGTTAAAAACGGCCCAACAATTCCTTGGATTTCCGCGGAGAAAAAAAATCGGATCCCCTCCCAGGAGGGTTCGAACCGAGCACCCTCATTCAACCCCTCGGTTCGAACCGAGCAACTGCTCGCGATTGGTCTCCGGGTCCCTGAACTCCGTAAGGACCTGGTAGGCTTGGGTGCGCCGCGGCACCCGTCTCAAGGAAAACCCAAAGGAGGTGGTTGCAAAAAAAAAGAAGTGCACAAGATCAACTTCGCACCAGTGATGGATAAACCCCATGACTCGGATAAACCACCTACCCCAACTATAGGAGTTTCAAAATATCCCCGGTGGCTGAGACATGTCCGCCGACATTGTAGAGGATAACCCCCCCCCCCTAACCCCCCCCCCGCCCGACGTCTGATACGTGGGGGGGGGCCCCCCCCAAGGACCGCGCGGCAATTTGATGACGTTCCACTAAACGTAGTCTTCGGGGAGCCGGTGTCGCAAAACAGGGGTCCCAGGCTCGATTCCCCCTGCCGGCTCTTTGCTGGTTTGGGGTTCCTGCCTCCTTTTGCAGAAAATCTGGAAAAACTCTGTGTTTTTGGACGTCCTAATTGTGAAAACGCTGGAAAACCCGTGTTTTTTGCTGGAAATATTGGGGAGCAGAGGGGAAATGCAAGGAAGTGCAAGTGAAATGAGGGGAGGAAATAGGAAGTCGACATGACAGGAAAGCAGCGGGACATGAAAGGGAAACAAAGGGGAACTGAAAGGGACATGCAAGGGACAGAAATGAAAACAAGGGGAGTGCAGGGGGAAGGAGAGGAAACAAAGCACAAGGAAACCAAGCACGACGGGAGATGTAGGGAAATGACTCGCAACGAAAGAACGGGACATACATGGCAAATGAAGCGGACATACCGAGAAAATGTCAGGGACATGAAGGGGGGGCTGAATGGCATGGAAGGGACAGGACCAGGACATCATGGGAAACGTGACAAGGACATGAAGGGGGAAAGCCAGTAGTGAGATGACAGTTCAGGGTCATGCAGGGGCAGTGCCCGGACATCGAGGCAACTCGGGGGGGGACGTGACGCTGCAATGCAGAGAGAGAGAGACAGAGAGAGAGAGAGAGAGAGAGAGAGAGAGAGAGAGAGAGGGAGAGAGCGGGAGAGAGACAGAGAGAGAGACCACAGACAGAGCCAGAATCAGAGAAACAGAGAAAGAGACAGACAGAGAGAGAGACAGCGAGAGAGAGAAAGACGGAGACTGAGAAAGAGAGACACAGAAAGACAGAGAGAGAGAGAGAGAGAAGAGAAAGAGAAAGAGCGAGAAAGTGAGAGAGTAGAGAGGTTCGAATTAGGGTGCCCTTTTTCTGTAGAGGGGCGTGGACAGGAAGGAGACAGGGAGACAGAAAGAGACAGAGAAACAGAGACAGCGAGAGAGAGAGAGTGGGAGATTGAGGAGAGAGAGGCTTGGGGGGATGGGGAGAATGGGGAGCAGAGGGAGGGAGAGAGGACGACAGAACGCACGAGGGAGACAAGGGAGAGGGAAGAAGGAGAAAAGGGAGAGGACAATGTCGGCGGACTGAGCCGGAGGCTCTAAAGTTTGAACAGGGGGGCCCGACCTAACGCCCTGCCTGGTACCCATACCGACGCCAGACTTCCCAGATGCGGTGATTCGCCGGTGGCTTGGATCCCACCACCACCTTGCGGCATTGCCTCCTGCGAGACATTCTGAAGCCATCAAGCGGCTATAGTCATGGGTATGTGTGCGTCGTGCGTGAAAGTTACTGTGTTTTGAGGCTGCCCTTCTTGGGGAGGCTTTAAGGGAAGCAAACATGAAAACAAAACAATCCAGTTGTTCCCCCCATTTAGCAGAAAATAGTATCCATTCGACATGCTTCATTCACATGGTCGGTTTGCTCCAAATCAAACAAAACAAGTCGTGAATCGAAACAAATCTTCGAGTCCTAAAGCCGGCCACCGCCGAGGTAAACTTTTGGATGTTGAGTCGCTGCGAGAAGTCCCGGACGCCGGTGGGCAGCAGTTGGCAGCCGATGGCGATGTTGCTGTTGTCCACGAAGATGTGCACCGACCTCGGGAAACAGAAAAACCACCAGGACGACCAGGATGAGGACATGACAAGAAAACCTCGGAGAGAAGCCCAAAAAGAGCCCTCAACAGCCACGGAACCTTCCAACCTGCCCCAAAAATGGTGGGCCCAGAATAGTAGTAGACTGACTATCATCTTGATAGTTGCTCACCTGGGCTGGTATGCAGAAACTTGCCCAAGCGTTCCCTTACAATGCGCAAATACAGCATTTGATGTCCAGCGGCCCCAACTGTTTTCACGCAAACCAACGAACCCTCCGGTGACCAAACAACTGGTGGTCTGTCAAATTGCCCGCTTGCAGAATCAAACAAATTTCAGTTCAGCTGCGCAGGATAATTCTTCAAGAACCACTCCGTACACACGTGCAACATCAAAGCACTCCACCAGCCAGAAACTACGAATATCAAAAATAAGGGACCTTCATGGTCAAGCCTTTGGCATGTCTCGTGGGAGACTTCAACAACAAACCTTGATTCTTAAGTGCGCCGCACTCGTGTGGGTAATAGGAGGCAGTGACAGAAACATCCGCTGTTCAACCAGCAATGTGCGGGATCAATTGAACTCAATGGCCGGAACTCAACGCGACAAAAACACGTAAAGTTAATCAAACAGGATGGGAGCCAACAAACATTTCCATCCCAGATACCTGGCTCGACCAAGCCAAGCTGATGTGTTTAGCCCACGCAATCCCTCCACCTGATCGCGGCAACTGGAATCACGGGGTAAGTGGGATACAGCGCTTTTCATTCTAAGAGCGAAAATGAGAATATATTTCCCCAACAAGGCGTATGCCGTTGCTTTTGTTTGCCAATTCCTTGCCAATCCAAAGCCGATAGCCTGGTACGAGTAGCATTTGCTCATATGAGTATTTCTGCAAAATTGGTGGAACCCCCTGCTCCCTGCTTGGTATTGAAAGGGAAACCAAAAAAGGAATACCAACCGTTTTAGGGGATCCCATAATATGAGTATGGCAAAAAAGGCAGAATCCCAAAACTGTGGTTTCCTTTTGGCTCCCGACCCCCCGACCCCTGTGTGGCTTCCCCCATGTGCCGCTCCAAGGGCTCGCGGCTCTCGGCTGCCAGTTGCTTCTCGGCCTCTGCAAATGAGGGCGGCGTGCTGCTGAAGGAGATCAGGTGGTTTTCCAGCAGCAGCCTCAGGGAGGAGCCACTTGATAGGCTATAACTCATGACATCTCTCATGAGCATGGCGAGTGAGAAGGTTATAATCTGGATTTAGTAGCTCTTAGGCTCTCAGCTTTCATTCTGGTAGGTGGGCAAGAGACTTGCCATGATTGTCCTCAAATTGTGGCAACCCGTGGTTACGCACAATGGGTCGGTTGTACACATGGTTTTCGATAGCCCACACTAGACCCCGAAGAAGAACCTGTCCAAATGGAGGAATCCCCAACATATCCGGCGTCCCTTCCAATTTTTCCTTTCAACCGAACCTTACTTTACCCTTTCGATTCGAAACTGCCATGAAAACAAAATGCACAAACCTTTGGACGCACACGGGAGGCGTCAAAAAAACGGGCATTTTTTGCCCGTGTTCGGCCTGGCGGATTCCATGGCCTCCGGCGCTCCGGTAATCCAGGCCTTGGCCTCCCCGTCCAAGGAGCGGCCCGGGGAGTTCTCCACTTCGATCTGAAACGCGGTAGGCACTGGGAAAGTCGACATAAACCATTCACATACCACAAACTCCATGGGATTCCTGTAGGATTCCCTGTGTTGTGTGAAGTCTGGTTGGTGACTTGGCCCGGATTTGGGGTATACAATCACAGAAGAATCTGATGTTCAGATTCTGCTTCATATCTAGTCAACCCGCAAATGAACTGTTGATCCATATGGAGGAGATCCAAGTTTAAGGTGGAACCAAAGTAAAAACTAAAAAAAAACTGTTGGCTCTAGCTTGAGACAAATCCATTTCACTGCGACAGCCAGACGTTTCAGGGCTGCTCCAAAGAGTTGATCGTAAGGGCAGAAAATTGGTTCTCTGGTGAATGGACCAAGCACATCGATGGGTGAGCTGATCTTTTCACGGACCTAAGGCCTGAGACGTCTGACCGATGGGATTTCCAAACAGAGGGTCTGAGAATCTCGGTAAGCCAAACCGGTTGCCTGCGGGACAAAACCGGTCGCCTGCCTGCACACCCAGGTCGCGGCTGAGCATTCGGATGACAGCGCCTGCTGGGAAGCATGACTGGTGGTGTATATATATATATGTATACATAGTATTTGTCTTTTTGTATATATATGTATATATATATATATATAAATATGTATATATATATGTATGTATGTATGTGTGGCTATGACTCCAACTGGTATGGATCGATCCGCGGTGTCTGGATAGGTTGGGGGTCTGGATCGCTTGTGGGCCCGGGCCTCCGATCCGGAAGGATAATCTGAGCCGCAGCCATATACACACAACACATCTTTCGAGAGAACCTTTCTGCGATTTGAGTAGACACCTCTGTCGTGTCACGTTGATGATTTAACACTCTCATTCCAAACTCTACATCAAATGGGAGCACAAAGAAACCCGTAGCCCACCGGACAAGACTTGTCCCCTTGAAATACGGCCAGGTTCCGTTGGATGTTCCTTTATTCTGCATATCAACGCTGTTGGATTGGAGAAACCATGATTATCTGATCGTGTTTCAGGTGCACTCTCAACAAAACGGGCTCCTCGGGTAATTGGTCTCCATCTAGATTCTCTTCAAGGTGTGCTCGTTAAAGCCAAATCCATGGTTGAGGGAATTCAGCCCAACTGCTCTGGAAAGACAATGGAAAAACCAGACCCAAATAGACTATAGACAAACAACCTAAATGTGGTTGTGTTACACCCTGTCATAACACCATTGGGTAACGACCCCAAAATGGTCCAAAGAAACAAGGTGAGATCTAGTCATTGCTGTGGGGGAAAACAACATTCTCCAAAGGGAGGAACTTCATCTGAGCGTGTCCTTGTCGAGTTGGTACGCTTCTGAGGGAATGGCTATTAAATTTAAACGAAACGGAAACCAAAGGGAAGCCAAAGGAGACCACATGTCTTTTGTGCGGACACGCCCACTTTATAATCACTTCTGTCGGCTTTTATTGTAAACCACGGGAACCCCCCCAGTTGAAAATTCATGGCCCCTGGCCTTGGGCGCCGATAAGGCGACCCGCCAAGGACTGCGCGAAGGGCACACTGTCCTTGGCCGAAGCTCGCCGAAGGCCGGGCTGCAAGTTGCAGGATGCACAAGTTGTGTCTAAACAAGCGGTTTTGCGGCCCCTGGTCATTGCGGAAAAATGAGACCAGGGTAAATCAGTGTCTCAACAGGACCCATGCTGTCGAATTCCTTTAATGGGAGACCCGGCTTCAAACATTGGCTTCAGCATGATTGAACAGGTAGTTGGCCCAATCCTGGTGCAAGGCAACATGCCAAAAGGCAAAGAAAGGTGTCCGACACCAAAAAGGAATTTCGTGAAGTGGTCTGGAGGGGGGGGCTGGGGGGAGGAATCACATCGGTTAGCTCGGGATGCTGTGACATTTCATGTTGGATGCTTTTTGGAATTGGCGCCCACACGCCCACACGCCCACACGCAGACACATACACACACTGACACACGCACAGCGCACGCACAGGCGCACGCACAGGCGCGCGCACACGCACGCGCACGCGCACACACACACACACACACACACACACACACACACACACACACACACACACACACACACACACACACACACACACACACACACACACACACACACACACACACACACACACACACACACACACACACACACACACACACACACACACACACACACACACGCGCGCGCACGCGCACGCACAGGGACAGGCACAGGCACAGGCACACGCACTCGCACACCCACACACCCACACACCCACACACCCACACACCCACACACCCACCCACCCACCCACCCACACACACACACACACACACGCGCGCACGCGCACGCACAGGGACAGGCACAGGCACAGGCACACGCACTCGCACACCCACACACCCACACACCCACACACCCACACACCCACACACCCACCCACCCACCCACACACACGCACGCGCGCACACGCACACGCACACAACGCACACGCGTACACGCGCACACGCGCACACGCGCACACGCGCACACGCGCACACGCGCACACGCGCCCGCGCACCCGCACACCCGCACACCCGCACACCCGCACACCCGCACACCCGCACACCCGCACACCCGCACACCCGCACCGCACACCCGCACACCCGCACACCCGCACACACCCTACCCGCCACCCGCCCACCCGCGCACCCGCGCACCCGCGCACCCGCGCACCCGCACCGCCCGCGCACCCGCGCAGCACCGCGCACCAGCGCACGCGCACCAGCCCGCGCACGCCCGCCCGCCCGCACGCCCCGCCCTTCCCCGCCCGCCCGCCCGCCCGCCCCGCCCCGCCCGCCCTGCGCCCCGCCCGCCCGCCCCGCCCCCGCCCGCCCCGCCCTGCGCCCCGCCCCCCCCACCCACCCACCCACCCACCCACCCACCCACACACCCACACATCCACAGACGCACACACCCACACACCCTTACACCCTTACACCCGCACGCATGCACGCAGGCACCCACCAAACAGTACAACAAGACGTGCGTGCATACACTTTCATGCAAATACACATACTCTGCAACATACACATTACACATTACGCATACACGGACACGCACACACCAAGGCAAGCAAACACACAACACAACAACAAAAACAAACTTGTGTTTTCCACTAGCATGGTATTTCTACAAAGTCAACAAGTCCAAATACAACATGAGGGACCTCTCTTGTTGCCCCGGCGTCATTCAGCTCCACGCGAAGTGAAGACAAGCGCGCAATCTCCAGCTGGAGTTCATCTGTCAAGACGTGGACATCTGGATCACCTCGATAGCTCACCAGCTCCAGCTTGGCACCGACCACTCGGCCGGTGACTTCAAACCTTTGCCTCACTTGGAAGTATTTGAATTAGGGGACCACCAAAGTTGTGGTTTTCCCGTTGGTTTCCCTTTGAAACCACCTCCAAAAGGGCACCCTCAAAAAACGAGAACTCAAGGTCGTAACTTGGGTTGTCCCCCTGATGGTGGGGTTCTCACACCAAGCGCCACTAAAATGGAAGTCCAAAAAGGGGTGAAGCTGAAGCGGGGAACAACCCAAGTCATCGCCTATTTGCCATGATTCTATAACAAGAACCCAACCTGGTTGCGTAAAAAGTCTTGGTGAGTTGCCACTAAAATTATAGCTTTCAGCCCGGAACAGGCAAAAACCAAAAGAACACAAACAAAAACAAAAGGCCACTGCGCCGGACGAGTTGCAGGAAGAATGCCAGGTGATACCTTGGCACAGGTGTTTTGCCCAAAGGACACTCAAGAACATGCATCTCATGCGATACAACTGCCCAAATCCTTTGTTGGGTGCCTAGCTTTTCAGGCAAGCAACCCAACGGCCAGAGTGATTGGTTCATCCCGCTGTAGCTCTGATAGGTTGTGAAGGGAACAACAGCCGGCCAACAATGCGCTGACACTTATGCATCGGCGTGGGAGAGTGCTTGCCTTGCCCGAGAATCAAAGAATGAGAGTAATGTGTCAACCCCGAACCTCCACCACATGTGGCTGGTCAGACCCTTTCATCCCAAATAAGGCAAGACACATCATGCCATCAAGCAGTTGTTGACGACACTCTTGACTCAAGTCCAAAGAAGCCACAACTCGACTCCTCGGCGGAAATCCTGCCTGGCCTGTGTGATTGACACGCGCAGCAATGCCGGTCGGTGGAGGAGACTCGTTCTCATCAAATCTGTCCATTGATCCAGCACGCCTCCTGGACGTCCCTCTTGCTGCTGCACTCGCTGAGGGCTGAGATGCTGTATCAATCGCCCGTCCGACAGGATGGACAAATGTGCAGTTGTGGCGTTGGCACTCATACCCATCTCGACATTCACTTTTGCCTCCGCCCTTGCCTTTGTTTGGGCCAGACCCATTGTCAAATCTGACCATTGATCCTGCACGTCTTGTGGATGTCCCCCTTGCTGCAGCACTCACCTGTGGTGAAGCTACGTCAACTGCTCTGCCCACAGGATGATAAAACCAGCAAGTGTGCCGTTGGCACTCATACCCATCTCTGCATTCACTCTTTCCTCCACCTTTGCCTTTGCCCGGGCCAGACTCGCTGTCGAATCTGTCCATTGATCCAGAACGCCTCCTGGACGTCCCTCTTGCTGCTGCACTCGCTGAGGGCTGAGATGCTGTATCAATCGCCCGTCCGACAGGATGGACAAATGTGCAGTTGTGGCGTTGGCACTCATACCCATCTCGACATTCACTTTTGCCTCCGCCCTTGCCTTTGTTTGGGCCAGACTCATTGTCAAATCTGACCATTGATCCTGCACGTCTTGTGGATGTCCCTCTTGCTGCAGCACTCACCTGTGGTGAAGCTACGTCAACTGCTCTGCCCACAGGATGATAAAACCAGCAAGCGTGCCGTTGGCACTCATACCCATCTCGACATTCACTTTTGCCTCCGCCCTTGCCTTTGTTTGGGCCAGACTCATTGTCAAATCTGACGTTTGATCCTGCACGTCTTGTGGATGTCCCCCTTGCTGCAGCACTCACCTGTGGTGAAGCTACGTCAACTGCTCTGCCCACAGGATGATAAAACCAGCAAGTGTGCCGTTGGCACTCATACCCATCTCTGCATTCACTCTTTCCTCCACCTTTGCCTTTGCCCGGGCCAGACTCGCTGTCAAATCTTGGCATTGATCCAGCACGCCTCCTGGACGTCCCTCTTGCTGCTGCACTCGCAGAGGGCTGAGGTGTCGGGACAGTGGCTGCGTCAATAGCTCGTCCCCAAGGGTGGTAAAACATGCAGTTGTGCCGCTGGCAGTCATACCCATCGTGGCAGTCGCTTTTGCCGCTGCCCTTGCCTTTGCTAACGTTGTGCTCTGGTCGACTTTCATCGAATCTTCGCATTTGTCCTGCGCACGTTGAGGAGTGGCCCTTTCAGCGCTAGCCCCTACAACCCCTCACTTGTGCTCATGTTTCTCCCATCTCTTGGCTGACAACACCGAAGGTGACAAGACTGAAAGAGCACTGCACAAAAGTCAGAGAGATAAGTAGAAACGCAAAGGACAGAACATAGCTCCTACTTGTTCAAAGGCTGCTACTAGAGTAAGTAAAATGCGCTGAGCTTTTGTGAGTGAAAACAAGTGCCTCTAGTCGTCTGCCTTGAGCCAGCCAAACACTATATGTTACACCTCAGTATTGCACCAATTACGATAAGTGATCCTTGCAAAAGGGGAACTTCAGCGTGTGTCGATGTTCTGAAAGACATGGCCCATTGAACAAAATTCAGCTTAGAATAGTGGAAACGCAACCAGACTCCAGAAGATTTGCAAGCGACCCGACACCCAAAGAGTCCAAAGACGTTTTTCAAATCACGTGTCCCCGACCTGCCGTGACGTCAAACCACCGGTAAGCTTGCCTTTTCTCGTGTCTCAGTTCTGAGCCACTAAAAGTTGAGTTTGGGCTGAACCTCAGACTTGAACACACGGAAGATATTTCGTGGTCATGGCACCCACAGGAGCTGGATAATCAGTGCTTTCTCATTGAGGCCAATGATGCTGTCCTTTGCTGCCTTGCAGAATCCCTCTAGGTGTCCTTTTGAAAAAATAGATTCATGGACTTCGCCGGTGAATGATTGGAACATAATGGAAACCGGCGGAATCTAGCGGTGGTTCACCCAAACTAGAACGGACACCTCATTTCCTGAGTGTTGGCCAAAACAAGATTGACTGAAGTGGACTTCCCGAAAACGTTTAGAGTCCAACCGGAGACGTGAGGCAATTCTGCGAACCCCCTTCCTCTGTCGCAGCCGTGCCCGCACCGGTGCCCTGCCCAGTCTGTGGATCAAGAGCCAGCGAAGGGCGCTTGGTACAACGATCGCAAACATGATGCTTAAGCCAAAGCGAATATGAGGACAACACCACGGATCGGGCAACACTCCTTGCATTGCAGAGCGAAAATGCGAGGAAGCTGACTTAGTCACGAGTTGAATTTGGTTTTGTTCCCCATGCTACTGTAATCATCCAACATGTGGGTGAGTTTGAGGCTGGCAGCACCCCCCAAAAACTCCACGGGCATGATTCGGCTATTTCCGTCACTGCAACACTCATCGCAGGCTGCCGTGCAGCATACGTCGAACACAAACAACAAGCACATCATGCAGCCGTAGCCTTCTTGAAACTGCTGGGTGCGGTCTTGGCTTAGGCTAGTTGCAGCATACTGGCGGCCAGGCCCCTCCCCCCGTCCCGCCCCCTGGAGGGTTGCCTTGTGGATGCCTCTCGAAACCCTCGCAGAGAAATACTTGTATTGGTACTTCATCATCATTGGACCATCCTGCATAACCTTCCGCAGCAGTCGACCTACTAGTCCCTTTCGGGACTCTACTTCGCCCAGGTTGTCATCAGGACTTCCAATAAATGAGCGAATCCATGCCTTCTTGCATGCGAGTTGGGCAAGGGCTCACCAGAAAAGCCGATACATGTCGGAGCACCTCATCTAGTAAACTTCCTTTGCAGGTATGGATCCTAGCTTGCTTTGTGGCTTTGAAAGCCGTACCACCTGTTGTTGTCAGATCATACAAAATGAAATCCACCTCTGAAGGCAATGACAAAGCAAACACTCCAATGGCCAACTGGAGCCACAGCGTCCTATGACCCGGGTACGCGGAAACAAACACTTGGCTTGGAAGAGTCCGACTGGGGCGCGTCCGAATTCCACCACGGATTCGTTTTTTTCCACGTGGCATCTTAGGCTTGGGCCGCAACTACCTGACAGTCCACGAGGCCAAAGCTCAAGCCAGATCTCTTAAAAGAGATGCCTGCGGACAACTTGAACAACCTTCCCTTTCTGGAAATGATCACTCAACAAACGATAAAGGTTCAACCGTTCTACACACAATTATTCTTTGTATTGCAATTGAACCCAAACAGTCCTGAAATATAACCAGGAAGCAAAAATTAATCGGGCACCTTTTTGGGTCTTGTCATTTTTGCCGAGCCTGCCAACGAGGGTTTGTCCGCAGCGAGTCGACCTTTTGGGGGGGCGGGTTCAAGCGAGTGTCAAGTTTGGAAGGGCTTGTGCCCGAACAAACCCAAATCAGCAACCTCGGCCAGTCTTCAAGAGCTGGGCTGCTCGGTCGTATACCCAGGACCAAGCTCGTCCAAAATGATGGGGCTGTCCAAAAATTAGGGAGCCCCTTTTCGCGGTCGGGCACGGGAGGTACATGTGTGAGCCGAAACAAGTGCTGAGCCTCCCAAACAGCAACGTGGGATTTCCTGTTCGCAGTGTTTAAGACAATCTAGCAAAAAGGTCACATTTGACACCACTCCCAATCAAGTGAGTCAGAAGGTTAAGAGGTCATTTATTCAAAGAAGGCCCCCACTGGATCCAATCCTACGGCGAGAACAAAACAACAGACTGCTTCCGGTACAAGCGATCTTCATGCGGAAACTGATGATGGGCAAACTCAACAGCTGCCTTTCAGGCGAATAGCAAATGGGCTTCCTTTTGCAGCTGGAAAGATTGGAAGGTCACTTAAAGCTTGGGATATCCGGAAGATCACTTAAAGCTGCAGACCCGAGAGCCTATTCACAATTGAAGCGACCAACTTGGCCATGGTCAGCCCTTCTTCTGGGTCATGTGTACCTTAACTATTCCCTTAGAGTGGCCGTCCAGACTAGTACCCCCTAAGACAAAATAGATGACTGTGCCAACCAACCAACCAACCAACCAACCAACCCGCCCACCAACCAAGCAACCAACCCCCAACCACGCTCGTTTTGGCACATCTGGACTTGGCGCCTCCCGCCTCTGGCTTCTCCTTGGTCTCCTCCTCGCTGTCGCTGTCCAGGCCTCGCATTGGTTGAGCCTTCCACGTTTCGATCCTGAACGATTCACTATGATTTAAAACAGAGGATATGCCGTGGATCTTAGACAGCATTGCTTGTTGCAAAGACATTTCAAAGGTGGTTGCTGCTCCGTGATTGTGGCTAAGAACATATGTCCAGGAGGTCACACATGATGCATGGAACAAGGCCTTTTGTTCGCGGATCCCTCCTAACAAAAGTAGGGGCCCGTATTTTGCCATCACACTGCATCCGTTCCGAATAGATCATGGCTAGTTGTCGAAAGGCTTGGATCGCTTGAATCCCTTGTGACACTTTTTCTTGACAAGAAACCAGCGTGAGGCCGACTGGCCAACTGGGGTCCGCAACCTAGCCCTTCCAGCTGGTTGGTCCCTCGGTGGCTTCAACTTACTCAGCGCAGTGCATCCATGTCTCCTCCCTTTCATTGTTTTCCACTCGAGCAAGACCTCCAACCCAGGTATTCACATTGGCGCGGTTTGGTGGAACCTGAATATTAATCAAGGATTTTGAGCAGCTCCTGGATGCTTGTTGAGCCCGACAGAAACCGATCGGACCCAAAGCCAACGTCTGGCAAAATTGTTCGTTGCTTATGCCCCAAACACTGCTAAGCCTTCAAAAGGCTACTTTATTAACTTTATTTGCTTCCTGAGGGGATTGGCCAAAATGGTTCCCCAGAAGCACAATGTCCAGGAACTCAGGGAGAAAAAAACAAAAGGTGGTGTGATGTTTCTCTCCCACTTGGCCCCGGGCCGAGCTTCCGCCAAAGCTGGCGGTACTTGGGGTTGGGCCTCACACCGACCCTGTGATGCAGCTCCAATTACCCCAATGACTTGACACTTGTACTGTGTTGAAAATCCCGATTCATCCTGGTTGGGGGAACCACGGCGATGTTTGTTTTGGGGAATGCCATGATGAAAACCAGCCTGTAGTCCTTCTCTGCTTGTTTGGGAAAGCCACCAAACCGGGATTAAGGTTTTCCAGCTGATTCAGGTCTCTGGGGGTTATCATTCCAAACACAAGATACAACCAAATGAAAAGGTGTTGCGCCGTTGTCGGATGGATGCCAACATGCCAATTTGTTGGCCACTTCCACCTCGAACACGGTCCCTGAAATTCTGCACATATGCTAAACTCTGTGCGTTGTGACAAATTCCTTGATTCGTCTGACAAACGTCTGTTGGCCAGGGAAGCCGGGCGTGCGTCCCCTATTCATCAACGGATTAATCCCGCCTGGGTATTGCCACGCATCCATGCTCTACTTGCTCCATCCACCGCGAAGGATCAGGAGAACAACAAGCTGCACGAAACGTCAACCCTTTTGGCTCCGAGATCTTTCAAGGCATCACAGAGTCGAAAACGGCCAACAAGGGTCAAAGCCTATGTCTCTTGCTCCAAGACCGGCACATGAAAGTTAAGTGCCCAAAATCAGGAGCTCAATAAGTTAAAAGGTCAAACTGAACGCCAAAGGCTTTTTCACGGCCGGAAAGCCTAAATCTCTGCTGAAATGGTACAACGCAGGGTCTGGATGCAAGCTGATGGAAGCGTACCCCTCAGTCGGTTAGCTGCTTCTGTCTCATTGCAAGCAGCAAGCTGTTGATTGCAGTGCGCTGCAAACACGTGAAAGCTTGTTGATTCACACGGGGGGTCGTTTCCCGCGGTTGGCCAAACAGGTCCAACTTTTTGCGTGCCACTAAAAGGGTTTTCCCGAAAGTACAAAGGGTCGCGGCTTCCATCCGAAAACTGGCCGGCCAGGGCCAACCACCCCAGCGTAAGGACCGCGGCACCCCGTTTTGGGGGGCGGTCGTTCGGCCTTTGACGTGCTCTCTCTGAATTCGGTGCCGGGAAGGCCGGCTTCTGTGAAAATGAGTGGTTTGGGCTCCTTCTTGTTTGGCTTTTTGTTTGTAGAAGGAAGCAGCTTTGACACATCACCGCTCGAATTAAAATGAAGGTAACTAGTAACAAGCCTTGATCAAGCATCCAAAGAGCAAAGTTTGGCTGGCGTGCTGCCTCTTGGCATTCAGCTCAATACCTCTAATAGACGTGGATCCCGTGACAACTTTGAGGAGAATATGAATCACAAAATGCATCCCTCAAGCATTGTTGCCCAGGTGGCCTTCCGTGCACAATTCCGCACCAGCAACTCTGCGTTGCTGTGACGAATTATCTATACATCTTGCACAGGCTCCCTATTTCCACCTCCAGTCGGCCATGTTTGCTGGCTGTTTTGCGGTGGCGACTGCAGACATGGAAAAGGGAACAAGAAGAGGATGCCGTTGCACCAGGAAAGAAACTGGTCCCAACAAATGCTGAAGAACATCCAGGAACCCAAACCAATTTAAGCGGCCTTGCTATGGAGATTTGTGTTCACTAGTTTAAGTGGCGGAGAAAAGATAACCCACTATTTTGAGGGGTTCCCTTTGAGAAACACCCACAGAATCACGTTCCCTTGCTGTTTGCATCGGTGCAAGGCTGGGCTCTGAAGGGATGCTAAGTTTGCAGCGTGAGGCGCTGCCCAGAAACGAGTTTGCCTCAGCATCAATAATGGGGCTTGGTTTACATTTGGTTTCTTGCTCAAAAAGACACACTCCAACGAGATGCGTTGAGCTGGTGATCATATAAGCTATGGAAAGCAACAAATGAGTTCAAATCGTCAGTCAGCACGTGACTCCTACGACACAAGAACGAGTGAGGGGCACACTTATACGCTAAATACCGACTTAGGTGTACTATCCTATCCCGAGGCCTACCATGGAAACCTGTGAATGTTGAAGTCGGTGCTGAACGACTTACCAGCGGTAGCTGTAGAGCTGGAATGCGCCGAGAAATTGAAGCGACCTCAACCCTGCCCCGCTTGCTAAACAACATTGTTTCCAATTGGTGGTTTGCTGGTTTCGGGCCCGGCGGTTTGAAGATAAAGCATTGCAAATAGACTCATTAGACAAGGGTTTCACATTCAGGCCACTAATCGAGATCTATTTTCCCCACACAACGTGGCAAGAGGCAAACCCTGAAAACACTCTAACTGGTGATCTGTCGACACACGCCTCACCACCAGTCCTCAGAACTATCAAAACGGGCGTTGTCGCGATGCTCGGCTGTGACCTTGGCAAACGGGCAGGGCGACCAAAACTGGCCAAACTGGTGAAGTGGCTGAGCTTATCTGTGCGAAGCTTGGCAAGAAGGGACTCCCGTGGTTCATCCATGAATTTCTGATTAACCCGCTCTTCCTAGTAACTTCAGCCATCTGAACGAGATCTTGAACGGTACTGCGACAAATGGAGACTTCACGGTTGAACGGAATCGATCCGACACCTATGTATCACTGAGGGAGACTCTTCATGCTGGAATGACTCAAGGCTGTGGGCTACTTGCCCCCAAATTTATGCCCCCCTTGTACCCCATACGTACCCCACTGTTGAAGTCAAACTGCGTTTGTAGTTGCTTTCCTTGAGCGGGGCTTTCTATGTGATTTCCTGAATTAATTAGAACATAACCCCACCCACGATTCTCTCCATGAACCATGATTCCACCCGGATGTTGAAACCACCTGCAAAGGGGACCCCTACTGTGGATGGCAAATTCCTGCACCAGCTGGGATAGACCACCTACCAACTGGTTCAGGATTCTGCCCATCCACAGTATTGAGTGTTGACTGATTGCCAGCAATACATCCACTGAGGCTTCAGCGGTCACGGGCTGGCTCATCCCAGCGATCGGAACCTCCCCATCGCAATCAGCAGGCCCCCAAACAATAGGGTCTTGGTATAGGGGTGTGAGGTTTTAGGGGGCTTCCTATTTCTGGAACCGCCCAAATGAGTGCTGCTCAAAGTAGGAGAAATCCTGTTGCTCTTTAACAGAACACCAAAGAGGGATTCCAGAAGCTTCTGCTTCGCTCTGAAAAGACTAGCATGGCACTCCAAAACACAGATGGTTAAAATATTGGCTTAGGACATGACAAGTATGCTGCTGCCGCCGCCGCCGCCGAGCAGTAGCAGTAGCAGTAGCAGTAGCAGTAGCAGTAGTAGTAGTAGCAGCAGCAGTAGTAGCAGTAGTAGCAGCAGTAGCAGCTGGAGTAGTAGTGGCAAGTACGTAGTAGTAGGACAGCAGTGGTGGCTGTGATGGTTCAACCAGTAGGGCCGTCAAAATGTTCACTTGTGCAAGGTGACAGACACACTGCCAGCGACTCAGTGCTTCTGGGTAGTCAAACAAGCTCGTTCTTGCCTGACCGAATTGCAAACGCGGACCTGGCTTCGTGATAGCAATGCTTCATAGCCGTCAGCATTCACGTCCGATGGCCGAACTTGGCTAGCAAATCACAAAGAAGGGCGGCCAGTCCTGAATCCTTTGGCCCTTGCGTCACCCGGAAGAAGGATTAAGGGTTGCCTTTGACATGAACGGTCCAGATTCACATGTTGTCCAGTTCCCCTTGCTTGAATCAGCATGAGCAGCGTAAGGCTTGCACCCCAGCCTGTGGAATACGTTTATGGAGCATGGTCAATGGTGAACAGACAAAACAACTGCAGGCAGCGCTTGTTTGACTCGATTCAGCAGGGGCCTCGGCCACGTCCCCCTGCCGTTCCTGCCTGGATTCGACAATGTCCGGTGCCGCTCCTTTCGCAGAACGGCGCGGAACAAGAAACAGTTCTTACTACGGGTCTAACGGGAAAATAAAACGATTGAACCTCTGCTCAAGTGCTTCAAGTATGAGAACTAACAAAAGCCGGCAAATCCCACAACTTACGATGCCTTGTGGTTGCCTCACAGCCCGATATCTCCCGCTAGTGCAAACAATATGCATACGGAGATAAACACCTCTGCGGCTGCGAGCCATGGCCGCGCTTCCTTGATAGGAATCTAAAACCATCGTCTGACCGTGGACCACGTCGATGCGTGCGCGGACCCAAACAACTCGCAAGGTGGGCCACCTTCGAATGTGCTCCAAGCAAGGCCGTCTTCCCAAGCTGCATCGGTGTTTGAGCAATGCCAGTTGTTCATGCTCGCTCTTGGCCACGCATCCTCCCTGCATGCGAAAAGCCTAAAACATATTACTCGGCTGGTATAAAATATCAGTTGCAACATCAAAAAGAGCCTCTCATCAAAAAGCAAAGCAAATTATTTCCCAGGAACAAGAACGACACGATAAGTCATCCAAGTGTTGTCCTGTTGTCCTCTGGTGACGAGAAACAGGGCGTGGCCAACAGACTCAAGACGCGCAAGGTAATGGCTCCGCAAGAACCGCTTGAAAATGCCTGCAGCTTGCTGGCCCTCTTTAAGTTTTGTCTGCCTATTTAAGGGCATTACCTCAAACTGAACGACTTTAATGTGTATGTTTTTTAATATTTGCAAGGTGCCAGCTTCACATCTTCGATGCCTGTCGCCACCTTTTCCCCCAAATAAACTCCCGATGCTTCTGCGTTTGAGACAAAAACACATATTGATCATTGATCATTCAGTCGAGACAATTCTGCCTGACTTTGTGCGCGTGGACAAACAATCGTACAGCGCACTCCAAACAGCTCACTTGTGCAGACATACCCGCCCTTTCATAAGCTAAAGGCAAGGTAATCGTCGCAAGCGTCTCCTGAAGATGACTTCAACCAAAACGGCACCAAACTCACGATTGCCACCTTTCACATATCTGAATCGCACCTGACTATTGCATGTGCCAGTCCAAAAGCAATTCCTGGCGGCACCTATGACTATCCACAAGCATGCCCGATAGCTATGCGGGACCTGCCCCAGAAAATTAAACCGGGGAAGCCCGGAAGCCCTCATTAACATGCATATGCTTGCAAGCAAATTGTTGTAATGGGGCGATGTTTGCAGGGAAACATGGCCCTTCATAAGGCCAGGCGTTTGCAGAAATGGGTCCCGCCCCATAGACCAGCCCTTTGGTCTGGCGTCCCGAAGCAAAGTCTTCAAGCTGAGGACTGAGGCGTCGCGACCGACGCATGTTTATGGGAAGATTCGACCTAAAAAGTATGTTTTCCCACCCTGGGTTGAAACCAACATCCGACCTCTTTGGACACAGTGATCCGAGCCATGCCCGCCTGCTGTGTGGATCGCCGAGGGCGGCTGGGTGCCACATCCTGCGCGTCCTGCGCTACCATTTTGAAGTGGGTTGCAGCTCCATGTGGATAGTGTCAGAACAGACGGACCCCGAAATGGCGATGTTGCTTTGATTTCCCTTTACACCGACCTTGAAAAAGGTACCTTAAAAACAGTAGCCCTGTGTTGCTTGCAACTAGGAGTAAAGCACATGCCCTGGGATCTTAAGGTGCCAACGAGGGGCTCACCCCATGGACCTCGCAGACCTTCTGGCCCTTCAACCGGCACGACGAACAACTGCAGCGAATGCGCCACCTCTTCAAACACTGACATGACTTCAAATCCTACACCCCTGCAACATGGAATCCAAAAAAGGGGGCCGCCAAAAGGAGTTACTTCCAAAATGTTGGCCTTTCAACTTCCATGATCATGTTGTGGTCACACACCGGAACGCACCGGCATGCCACGACCGGTCTGTCCTCGTCGCTTTCCCTTGCAGGAAAAGCCACAGGACGTGGCGATATGACTGTGTCATGCTTTGTTGAACAGCCTCACTACGCTCCTCATGGGCAAATGGAAGGTAGATTATCCGATCAATAGTGTACTTGCTGAACGACTCATTCACTACAGCGACTGCCTTGCCTTGTGTGTGGCGTCTCACAAAACTCCCACAGGGGGGCTCTTAAGCAAAAACACATGGTTACTTGTTTCTGCAACAGCTTCTTATTTCTACAGGACTTATGATGATCCAGGGGTGCTTGTACATACCCCTTTTACATACCCCTTGGACAAATGAACCGAAAAGGCCTGCTGATGTTCATACCCCTCTCCCCAAAAGGGGTATATACCCCTCATAAAGTGGGTTGGAAACCACGGAAGCCATGGGGTATGAACAAGGGGTATGTACTTCCACCATTAGAGATGAGCCACCAGGCCCGGAAAGGCCCCGGAATCAGGGGGGAAGTCACGATATTGCAACTTGCCAAAATGTATATGAGCAGGTTTACTTATGGCCCAGCAGCGTTGGCATTTGACTTTGAAGTCCTTTAGACACGCAAGTGACTCATCTGGGGCTAAAGCTTCTTTACCATTTCATCATGGTGATTGCGTCGAATGGCGACAGTGGTTGCTGCTTATTTGCTGAGGTTTCTTGCGGTCATCTCCTCAGTCTTCCGGGTTCACACGTATGGTTGGGCGTCCCCTCAGAAACATCCAACGAAGGAAGTTGAAGCCATACCATACAACAATTGGCCGAAACTGGCGAAAACCCAAATTATCTATTTAGATATATTATATATACACATGGTTGCACTCGAACTTCCCGAAATTTCACTTCAAGTAGATTGACAAACATGATTAAGCCTCTACAAGCTCCAAAGACCGGCAAGCCCGGCTCAGTCTTTGACCTAGAAAGATACGCTTTTGCTTTCCAGTAGGGAAACTGACATGTTGAACCAAAGAGCAACAAGGCGTGCTCACCCAAAATGGCTCCTTGGGGAGATGTTCCATTCTAGTATATTCCCTCCTAGAGTACAACTTGAGTTCTGGGTGAGCCTTGTCTAAGGCCTCCTGAAGGGTTCCCGCAACTTCTCCCTGAAACATCACCCCACTGAAAATGGCAACCCAAAGGTTGATGTCTACTCCCTCCAGCACAGTTTAGCCGCTTGAAATGGCAAATGTCAAAAGCATCCCAAAGCAAGGTTGCTCCAACAACTTTGGCACAATCGCACCAGATTTCTACCCATGTGCCCCTGCAAGCTCTTGGAAGGAACCCCAAAAGGAGATCCCCAAAAGGAGATTCCTCTACAAGTTGTGGCTTTTGCAGGATTCTTCCGTTCATGCGATTTTTTGAGGTACCCTTTTACGATTGTTGTGCAGGTAAGCCAACAGGACACTTTTTCTTTCTCCCTTCAGACCTGCACCTACTCCAGTGAGCGTGCAACAAAAGGAAATTTAAAATTTAAAAGGGTTCCCTATTTTGACATGTTCCCGACTTGAGCTGGACGTCTGAAGTCCCGCCTCCAGGGCTCACGGGGCGCCGTCGCGGAGACCCGTGACCCGCGCGGAGCAAAGTCCTAGCGCGAACTTTGCACGTTCGGTGGCGCCAAAGAAGCGGCAGTCATCACCGCAAATGGGAGAACGGTTCCAGCATGTCCCTCCAGACAACAGAGAACGCACACATCACGTTTAGCACAATAAGGAGCAATTGACTTTGTTGCGCATGACCGTTGCAGGTTGTCAGTTTGATTAAACGGAAGCCAGGCGGTTTGGTGCTGATTAGGGGCTCCGGGTGACAAAGGATAGCCTCAAAAAGACACCAACGATCCTAACTTTCTGGTCTCGGTTCAGGAATGGCAGCAAAACAACTGGAAAGCTCGCTCAAACTGGAGGATTTTCGAAAGTCGCCCCTTTCCAGCAAGAGTGCTGCCTACGAAGTTCACTTTGGCAGCTCTGATCGCAAGTCCCATGTTCTTTGGTACACGTGTTGTACGCAAGGTGCATGTTGGCAGCTCCAAGGCAACTGGCTGGATTCGGCATGACGGCTATCCAGCTGGCTATCGGTAGGGGAAGGGCCCTTACATGACAAGAAAGCGCGGGGTTTGTTTTCCGTCTGACGCATGGAAAGACCAAGGAATCCCTGGACAACTGGGCATGGCTCCTCGCGGGATTGGCCCACATCATAGCGCCGGGATGGCCGGTGGCCGGAATCCTGGAAAAAGCTTTCGCCGATGTATATTATAAATAAGTACACAGACAGACGTACATACATAGATATACACTTACGTTCAACTATATGTGACTCTGTTTAAACAATATTGCACATCATCACTTCTGTCAAGGGCAACATGTACGACCAGTTGTGGAATGAGTGCTCCCAATTTGGATATTCATGAATGCCCGAATGGTTGTACTGCCATGTATGGTTTCTTCACTTATGTTGGACGTCCGTCAAGGTAGCCCAACATTTAAGCAGGGGTCCCCCAGGTTTGGCATGCCCACAATATGGAACAGGAGGGAGCCTAAGGGATGGATATCCGAAAATAGGAACTCCTCATTCGCGCAGATCTGACATGATCATGCATGCGCGTGCTTCTTGGGGATAAGAAGCTTGTCCTCTTGCTGTTTGAAGAAAGTGTGGGGAGTATGACTTTGTCTCGTCCTTCCCGAGTGCTCCGCAACCGCCATGAAGGGGGGAAGAAACATCAGGGTTCAGGGTGCTACAGGTTGCTCCACCTGGTCGGTTTGGGGTGCCCAGGGGGTTTAAAGGAACACAAATAAAAGTCTTGACACACCTGGTCACCTGTGCCCAAAGATCCCATTGGTCGCTGGAGCAAACTAAGCCGTCTTTGCACCTGAGCCCCAAAACCTCGGCCCAAGGGCATGAGCAACACAACAGCTACCATCCCAAGCAAACCCAAGGCCAAACGTGCGTATGTGTTGCGGGGATCCCGTGGGTTGGTTTGTGGGTGGGTTTAAACGGGAAATGAACGCCCAAGGAACCGAAGGCCAAATCTTGGCGGCGACTTTGGCTTATTGAGCCGCGTTGCAACCTTGACACTTTCTTGGGAAGAGAAATTGGAGCCCCTCAAAGTGTGGAAACCCTCATGGAAGTTGGAAGGGGTCCCTGGCTTTCCTCACAAAATAATCGGCTCAAAGGGTAAACCCTGGAGGGACGTGTCTTTGACCAACACTGTTGTAGTGTGCCAGGGAAAGAACGCAGCACCGGCAAAGAGTCACGTCCTGACACACACTAAGAGTATGGCGCAACCTGTTGCTAGCTATTCAACACCACGGCAAACCACCGACATGGTTCTTGGCACGCTCGAATGGATGCACAAGCTCTCCCCGGCAGCCTTGCCTGTCGCACCTGGCACTTGGAAACAGCTGCGTAATGTCCCCAACCAGCATTGAACTAAAGCTTTTGGCAACCGGGTTCCTATACCCAACCTTATCCGCTTAAACAAGGATGTTGGTGAGTAGGCACTACCTGAGGAGAGGGGTGCGAAAGCCAGCAAACAAGCCCAAAAATGCAACGAAGAGCTGCGTTTTTATTCGTGCGTACTCGTGTGTGAAAAGCAGGTATTATGGCGTGGCAGTCTTGGCGCGTTTCCGGTGGATGGGCTCGATCAAGCAGCTCTAGGGGGGACGAGAAAGTCACGACAAAAGGCGCCTCCAAACAAGCGCAAGCGCCAGGGGGAATTCGAGCCCAGCGCCGCAAAATCGCCCGAAAACATTCTTCTGCTACCCCTCTGAAACTATCAATTTTACCCTCACTTCGTTCGCAAAATAGCCTTCAGCTGACGCCTTCCCCTAAAAAAAAGGCTGGCTTTCGTGATTTTCTACTTATGTCGCCCACCCAGGAGGCAGCAATTGCAAACCATGGCAGTTGATTGAAGCCCTGCGAGAGGGGCAGTCAATATGCTTGTGGTGCTACTCCTAAAGTTTGTTTGAAGGCGCCCGGTTTGAGAAAGTTCGCCTTCAATACATTCGGATCATTATATATATAATTATCTATATATATATATTATATTATATATAGTGCGTGTGTGTGTGTGTGTCAACATGGGTGGGACCCTACACATGTTGGCATTCCTCAAAATCCAAGGATTGCCACTGCCAAAAGCCCAAAAAGCCAAGGAGTCTGCAACTGCTGCGTTGAAATCCTGAAGTTTGCTCGTAAACCTCAATCCAACAGCAACAACAAGCAACCGGGATTAATTAGGTCCTCTGCGACAAATTCACAAAGCCGCACCTTTACTCGAATCTCAAATCTGCACCATTGCTTGCAAGCTGCTGACTTCGGAAATAGCAGTGCGGAGACAGGGGACCCAAAGCGGCTGTTTTCTGCGTGAAAAAGCAGCCAAAGAAGGTCCCATTGTTTCGAAGCCCTTAAGTGGAATTGCCGCGGGATTTGAAATTCCAACATGGTTGGCGCAAACTCCCGCCTCTGAGGCTCTTGTTGAGCGCCGGTCCTTGCGAAGTTCCGGCGGCACCGTCGAAACTGTCTCACATTTGGGGGGCCACTTCCAGGTCGGCCTGTCGGCTTGCTTTTGGTCTCCCGTGCAAACCGGCAGTTTGAGACCTACATGCCAACTGTCAACTGATTACTGGGTGCTCCCACAGCTCCCAATTTGTTTTGGCCGTGAAACCGGGCTTGAAGAGCCCCCGGCGGAGGCCCTTGGGATCATTGAAGTGGCCATTAAGCCTTGGGGTTGGGAGAACGCCAAGCAAGTCGAGAAACGAGGATGGGTTCATCAACGAAAGTTATTTATGTCAAAGGCAAGGGCATACCTTTTCCATGACCCCACTTGACAAGTTCCCTCTGGCAATGTGGTGAGCATGCCTCGTGTCATCGCCTTTCGCCCTACACAAATGACCGTTGCTTTCATCAGGGCGTCCAAAAAAGCCAAAAAGAAAGGGAACCAAAATGGAACACTGGTGCCCTCATGATCCCTTTCCAAGGGGGGCGCAACAGGGTCAAGAACAAAGTCACAACCCTATGGTTGCGCGCAACAGTGACGCATATGAACACCCACACACACAAACAAACAGAAGCTGTCTTTTACGGTTAATGGCGCATGACTGCGCTGCAAAATGAGCTCTGGACATGGGAAAGAAGCATCCAACACTTGGTTCTGGTGGATCTATATTATGCAACAATACTCTCCCATTCTTTGCGCTTTATGTGAGGCGACTGGTCGCAACCAAAGGCTGCTTGGATGCACTGGCGGCTGGGCATACCTATGATTGGCAAGTACATCCAGTTACCCGCGAACTTGGGGCAAGTTAACCTCTGTAGGGAACTTGGCGAACCCAGCGGCAAAGCCCTTGTAACCATGGGTGCAAAGCATTTAGCTCACACTAAGTGTGCAGTCAAATGGCCGCCGTGCTGCAAGTGGCGTCTGAAATTCTCAAGGCAACGATAAACAAAGGCAAGCTAAAGTCTGGCCTCTCGGCCGTCTCGCGGCAGGTCGTCCAGCCTGGCAAACTGACCATGCACACGTATCTCGAAGTCAAATGAGCTTTTCTGAGCGGTCGAGGTTCCTTTATATCAAGTTTAGCATGAACTGGAGACATCACTTTACATGGGGGAATTGAGTCTGCCAACAAGGCTGCTCCCCCGTGCGCATGCAAGACATTTGTGCCTGCTACTCCTCAAGCCTCCTGCCTAACTCGCCAACCGAATACTAGATTCCTATACAGTAGCCTACATCATGGGTGAGGTTGCAACATCCTTTTTGACGCCCATCCTCATGCTCAAAATCATCATCGTTATCAGGCGAGCTCTCGCTTTGCAAAATAGGGAGACACGTGGTTTTTGACCTATTGTTTGCAACATGCTTCAAAATACTCTGAAAAGCCGTCTGGAACCCAGCACAGGTACACTGCGATACACGTGGAGTTGAAAACAAGTCTAAAACCAAGCTCCCAAAGTCGGGGACAACCCGAGAAGTCAACGGCTCGAACAAGGAGACTCCAAAACTCAATGACCCCACGAATCAAGACCTGGTTTCATAAGGAGCCAAGCGCCGTCAACTGGTGGTCTTGGTGTAGTCAACATGCTAGTCCTCTCTGTTTGAGGTTGCTTCTATTCCAGTTTATGCTACAGCCATCCAAAACAAAGGGATATCTTTTGTAGAAGTTCCCCGGCTAGCAGTTTCTACTCTTCGGCCATCAACAGCCGGACGATTTGATTAGAGGATTCCACGGAACGGCTTGAATCAGTCGGGGGGAATCCACTCGCCCTAACTTTAGAGGTCCGGCCTAGTCTTTTGGTGTCCAAGCAACAAACCGCTACTCCGTACCATTGCCTTTGCCCATTTCGATGGCCCCAAAACAACATCCCATTTCGATGGCCGGCCCCTTCATGGCAACTGATCGATTAAACCCAAGTTGAACCCTGCCTTTGACCCGCGTTTTGGTTTTCGAGAAAATGGGTTCCCCACTTGCTTGCCGCTGCTGATATGCCGAAGCCGAGCTGCAGCCGCTCTTTGGGCCGGTCCCGCTCCTGGCGGAAAGGTCAAAGGCTGAGGGCCCCAAGTTGGGGATGGACGGCCAACTTTGGGCATCAACAAAGAACAGTTCGGGATGAGACGGCCCCAAAAGATTGAAAAAGGTCATAGTACGTCTTGAAGCCGAGGATGAAAGCAGCTACGAGCTTGTTCCTGCTCAAGCTGCACGTTCCAAGGTTGCAATTGATTAGGTGGCAGGCTGTCCGGTCGGGGGAGCCAGGGTGTTTCCTCTTTACTTTCTGCTGGGAAGCGGATGCGACAAAGCATGGAACGTTTTTTGACAAATGATTTTGTGGAGGAGCCGACCAAGTGTTCTGTCATTATATGTTGCTGCCGTGTCATGATTATCTTGTTTGCCGTGAAAGTCTAAACAATGGTTCGGCTATCCAACAGTGATTGAACAAACGGGCTGCTTGTACGAGTTGAAGAAGCCACAACTTGTAATTTGTGCAACCAGTGCATGACTTTGCCAAAATGGGTGGCAATCATGAGCATTGCTGACAGGTTGGCAAATGCTGGACCCTCACACCAGCGAGCTTCAGGGTGTGCAGCCTACCAAGGGACTCACATGATGTCCAATGATCAACACTATTTTACGTGTGTGCGCGTCTTGTGTGAAGCAACAGCCTGTCTGGGAATCCGCAAGTGTCATATGCGTGGCTCACATATTATGTAAATAGTCATGCCGTTTTAACGATACGCTAGACAGAAAACACAAACTGTCCAGGCGCACAACTCCGGACCGATTCTGAGGCTGTCGCTTTCCTATGCTTCCTTCGTTTGAGATTCGTACTCTGGAAAGCTCGCCCCAGAAGCAAGACAGGCACGGAATGTGAGTCTTCAAAAGAAAAAGTCCAGTTTGGGAATCAAAATGATCCAAAAAAGGGCATGCCCCGTTTTAACCGGCTGAGTTCACCGTTGCACGTATTGGATGAGTGTGGGAGGGCACAACCCTGCCTCATGCCGCGCTGTTGACCGCCGCGGGCGCCGCCCTGACCAGTTGAGGCCGATGTGGCTATTATTTAACACGTTCTTCTATGGGAAATGAAGGGACTCCGTCAAGATCTTGAACAGAATTCTACACTATCAGGGGTCCTTTTATTCTCCAAACTGAAAACAATCAACAGGTTGCATAAGCACCATTCAAACATGGGTGTGTCTTTTGCTCAGGATACCCCTTCTTTGGGGGCTTGTTTTGCAAAGAACATCAAACAACAGAGATGCGAGACTCATATTTAGATTCCCCCTAGATGAAAACACCCGCAACACGGGCCGGAGTCAGGTTCATCCTTCACCACTTGGGGTGAAGATGTGCCCAAGACATGCTGAATCGTCAGTAGTGTCGGTACGTGGGTGTAAAGGATCACAATGTGGCAGTGGATCTTTAACATGAAGATAGATGCACCACTCCCATCCTAGCAAGAACAGTTCACAGAACTGCACATTGGGGCATATGTCCGGCGATCAAGGCCTCTGTATTTGGTGGTGGCTCAACAGCAACCTTTGCCCCCTTTATTCATGTTCGAATCAAAGCTATGACTCACCGCGCCAAGCATTCCAGGGTGCTGCCCAGAACAGCGACAGTTCACTCAAAACAAGCAGGCTCCAAGGCAAGCCTTTGGGGCTGGGTGTCAAAATTCCGAACCCGTTTTCGTTACTCCACAAAAGGCGGCACCCCCTCTGCAATTGGTTGAACAAGCCGAATGTCAGGGCGAATCTTAGCGGATTTGCTGGAGAAAACAGGAGCCAAGCGGTTGAAAGACTTTCACTTCAAAGGACGTCGCAAACCATACGTTGAATAGTGGTTCTAAGGTTGCAAAAGGGAAAGCAGAAGCAAGCCAACCTGGTTGGGGGTCCCGCAAGAAACTCTGGTAGTATGAGCCCCGGACAAAATTGCTTGCTCCTCAAGAGGACCTTGGACAATTTGGGCTGCACCTGGCTCTTGCGGGAAATTTGGGTTGTCTGCCATGTCCACCCCAAACCGCAAATAAACTACTAATATCTTAATATCTTTCTTCATGTTGGCAAAACGAAGACCAATCGCTGCGCCCTCCGACCCGCTTGGCCCAGCCTGTGCCGCTCCTGGACCAGAACAATGGCCCAAGCGTAGGAGCACGAACCAGGCGGAATAACAGTACATATTTACTTTATTTACTCCGTACATAGGGACCATACTCTGGAAGCATGCTCGCGCGGATGCCCCCGCGCGTTTAACACATAGAAGGGAGCCTATGCGGGCCTGCTTCAGCTAACCGTTCTATGTGAGCGCTCGCCGGCGCCTTTTAGTCGATGCCGTCGGGGATACTCCTTCAAAGCTACCCAAAAGCAACAGGAAAACAAAGCAGGAGTTTTGGCAGCCTGGCACCTTCCATTGCAATCCCGCCCGGGTCGAGACCCAGCAAGTCGCTCCTGTCTCTGTCGCTCCTCTCTCTGTCAGACCTGGCGAGCAGAAAGCAAGGGCGACATCTTTACGCAGGCAGCAGTAAAATGCTCCGTTTCTTTGCAAGCCGCAAGGTTCAACACGGGGTGCCTGCGATTAGAAGAACTTCTCATTTGCCTAACGCATGAAACAATACGAAACCTGGAAACAAATCCTGCTAATGCGTGTCCGACACCACCCAAGTAGACTCTTGTTTTGTAGGGGAACAAGCCGATTAATTCACTGGAACAGCACAAACCCAATAAAAGTCTGCGCCGTTGCTCCGAATACATGGCCGCTGCAGTAGATAATGTTGCCATTGGTGCGTGAAGAAATCCAAGGCAAGGCAGGACCCACTCCCCCAGCCTGGTCATGCGGGGGCTCGGCTCACTTTCTCTACCTGCCAGCTCCACGCAGCCACTCTGCGGCCAAGCTGAATCGGGTGTGAAAGAGGAGGTCGGGAAAAATCAAACGAATCATATTTATGTCACTAATGATGTGGGTGTGATGCGTCCCTTGATCCTTGATGAGGGAAACACCGATTGGTTGCGAGACATGAGAGCCCCCTGATCTTTTCATGGCATCCAAAGTAGTTGGTGGGCCTTGTCTGAGATGTCTGTGCATTCGCAGTACTTGTAGAGCGACTGCCCACTGGCCGTGTAGGTTTCTCTTGGGTAGTTGATTCTATAGACGGACACCCACTGGAAAGGGTGTGTTTGTTCCCGTGCATCAGTCCAATCCAAAGCGCCTAGAGCGAGCTAAAGTGGACGTGAAGACGGGACTGCAATGATAATTATCATGCAATTGGGCATCACACAGGAGAGCTCAAATCACAAGACCAACTATAGCATTCTTCCCTATGTTCCCTCGGTAACTTAACATCTCAAATATCGCTATCCGCTCAGTAACTCCAATCTCCATCAGAGCTGTGAGTCGGCGAAAACTAACGTCGGACTCGCAAAATGTCAACATCACCAGAGCAGAATCAGCCGCCACTGCTCGAACTCACATCTCATTGTTCTCGCCCCACAACTCCTTCAACAAGGGCAGACCCTTAAATCGGAGACAGGTACGTCCCAGTAGCGCGCCCTCTGGCAAGCAACAAGTCATCTCAAACAAACCGAGGAGCGATTCAAAGCTTAGCTCTCTTTTGTAAGCCGTGCGGGCGGCAGCCTCGCAAACTGTTCGCAGGGTTTGGGTCAACCACTGTGAATGACCCCACACGCAACTCGCATCGTCCATGGGCCATGGGGTCGCTTCCTTCGGCTTTGTAGGGGGGCACCCGTCGAGTCACAGGTCGATTCGGCGCCTCCAAAGCCTCCAGGGCTCCTGCACTGCTAGGCGCGACATTAGCTTAGACATGCCACAAATCTCTTGATTCCCCGACAATTCCAAGCGGGAAACAGTCAAGTTGTGTTGGTTGAAGTGCAATATTGCAGAATGCCTCCGACCATAGAATCACATGACCCAAAAATGGCCCCTTCTTGCATGACGAAGAAGCTCAGCTTTGCAGGACAACCAACATAAATGTTCATGGTGAAAGACCAGCATGTGAGTGCTCAAGCCATGTTTGCGCGGCTTTTGTGCCAACCATATTTGCAGCAGTTGGACAGCCAACACATGTGGCGCAAACACAACTCCTTGCGTGAGAGCAGAACATTGGCCGAATGGGCATTGAGCCATTCTCTGCCTGACAAACATACAAACGCACACCCACACAAACACGCACACACACACACAACCACAAAACACTATTTTAGAAGTATATAAAGAAATAAATCGAGGGAGAAAGGAACATAAAAACAGAAGCAAGCAAGCAAGAAAACAAACAACCAAAGAAACAAAGAAACAACCATAAAAACAAACAAACAAACAAACAAACAAACAAACAAACAAAACAAACAAACCAAACATACACCCACACACACACACACACACTCGCGCGAGCACACACACACACACACACACACACACACACACACACACACACACACACACACGCCCGCAAGCACCCCCGCCCGCCGGCCCGCCCGCAAGCACGCCGCGCCCGCGCCCAGGCACGCACGCGCACGCACGCGCACTCACACGCACACAGGCAAGCAGGCAGAAAGGCACGCAAGCATGCATGGATGAAAACAGTCGCACACGCGCGCGCAGTGTCACAACAACATAATGTCTGCAGTTTCAATTCCTTGCATGTCTTACTTGCAACCGGGTGATGTGGGGAAAACATGTACTTGCCCTTTGTTGACCCACTTCCAATCCAGTGCCTGACATGGCACTGACTTGGCTCTGATTTTGCATTCCAGCGGGATCTCCCATTTGATGGCAAGGACTTGGTTCGTGGCACAACTTGCCACCAATTTGTGCAAATCGATATTTCAAACGATTTCAAACAAGAATACACATGCGCAGTTCCTAAACAAGAACCAGCATTGATGAATTGATTGGGAGTTATCTCCGAAATCATTTGTTGCAATTGGGTCCGAAACGACAATGGTATGTTGCACCTTCAACAAGCACAGGTGCAGCTATTGTGTCAGTTCGCGTCGGTCCTGTACTCTAAGTCCTCCCTGACAGGCTCCATTGGCGCCCTGTCCACCACGCGGGGGGCATCTCAGTTGGAGGGAACTCCAACACAACCGCAGCGGAAGTGCAAACAAATGGTTGGTGCCCCTCACACTCTCAAGTGAGCATTCCCCAAATCTCCCTTAATCATCCCATCACAATTCACCCAGCTCTGAATCCTGCAGTCCCTCAATATGTCTAGCATAGGCAAAAAGCAAAACACTGCCATTGTTCATGGTGCTTATTTGGTCTACTTCTCTCGACGGAGGTGATGCCAGTTCAAAATTAGGTTTCACAGTTGGCTTCATATTTCTGCGAAGAATCAACCAGTCTAGCAACAAAATGAAGGAGGGCACAGGACAATTAGGTGTGTTTGCTCCGGGCATTCAAGTTTTTGTGTGCCCAATTTTAAAGATCACGCCTCACCCTAAATCATGTCAATTTAAATTTAAGGTGATGTTTCAAACGACATGTCGGGAAATCCAAAGATCCCCGTGCCACCCTTGACAGTGCTTCAGACTTTCAAAAGATCTGCAGGGCCCGGGTCCAGTAGAAAATTTAACGCTTCTCAGGGTAATGTTCGGGACCGTCGCCGCGGCATTGCCAAGGGCTTCATTCTTGCCCAGTCTGCTGGCCAATGTTCAGTAGGGAGCCAAGCAGTAGAAAAAAACAGCCCAACATAGTGGAGCCGACTCAAAAGAACAGAAATCCACTAAAACAAACAGGAGAAGCAACTAGGGGACCACCTCAAAATTGGGCACCAGTTCAAGTCGATGGTGTCTTATCAACTTCCCCTTCTAGCAAAGCCATCCACAAGGGGTTGCCGGGTGTGGCCGAAAGCCCAGCTAGAGGTTTCTCAAAACAAGGGCCTCCACAACATGGGTTGGCGTCCTCTGGTTTCCCGTTGACCACCAACGTTTGACCAAACCTCCTGGGACCAAAGGCATGGGGCCGAAACTCTTCGTGAGCCGCCTGGATGGCCTCGATGGGCTGGGCACATCCGTGCTCGAACCTGCGGCTCCCAACACCTTCGGGAGGAAAAGGTCCCCAAAAGGTCCCACAAGGTACAAAGGCAAAGGCTTCGGGAGTTAGAAGAACAAGACAAAGGGCTACAGAAAATATCCACCCATTCAACCCATCCAAGGAAACCGATACATAGGCCACAGCATCAAACCCATTCAACGGACATCCACGAAAAAGACAAAGGAACAGCGGTATATATACACCAAATTGGGACACAAGGTGAAAGGAAGCCTCCCCGCGACCGAGGCAGGAACCACCGGGCTTTCAAAAACGCATCCCCGCCTCCGGCGGAACTCCTCAGCGGGTCTGGGGGGCACTCCAAGACCCTCTGCAAGATTTTGGAGATTGAGGGGAATCAACATGAGAGCCAAGCCAAGCTTGAACACCTTTAGCTCCCAGAACGTTAGCTAGTTGACAATGGTCGTAGTTGAAAGGTTGAAGCAGGTTTTGCGCTGCGGGTCCAGGTGATGATGAACACATGTGCGATAGGTTCGCGCTTGCCCAAAGACTTCTCCTGGTCGCTTTGAGAAGAAAGGCCGGCTGACCATGGGACAGCTTGCATCCAGCCATGGTGGGCAGGCGTTGTGCTGGCTGCAGCATTTCAAACAAGTTCAGGTCTGTTTCTATGGCTGTGTGCCCAGTGCCGACTCAGTCAACTGTGAACTTCATGATGACTTACCCCTACCTTTCGCTACTAACATGGAATCTAAAAACCCTCCCACAGGTGCTAGGTTGCCATTCCGAACACCGGCTTTGGGGTGGTTGCTGCCCTCCTGCAGCCAAGGATGGGGCTGTAACCTTACCCTCTTTCAAGCAGGGCAGCGGACAAGGGCTTACTCGGCCACCGTTGCCTGTAGGTCTGTCTCGGAACGGGAAGGGACGCCCTTTTGGGTAGGACACCAAAAGGCAACCAACCAGTTTTGAGATTCCCTATTTCGCATCGCCCAATCCTTCGTCCCAGGTCCACAGCTCCGCTTCTCCTGAACAAAGTGCCGGTCGTGGCTGCACGGGGCTTGGAAGTGGACAGAACGGCTTTGGAAGACTACTATCTCCCTCCAAATGCAAGAAACTTCCATGATGGTTGCAAAAGTGTACCTTCTGACCATTGCCTTCAATAGGGAAGTATTCAGCGGGCCCCTTGATTTGCAACCTGAATGAGCTGAATATGCAGACACGGGCTGCTCAATCATTCGACCATCGCAGCTTTCCCCAAGCAGTCCTATCTGAGTCTTCCTGTCTCCTGTCGGAATGAAACTGCCAAAGGAGCAACCCAATCCAGGTATGTGTCTAAACTAAGGCTTTGCAGGGTGGTGTTCAAAGAAATCCGGTCCTACCATCATTCCCTTTTTTTAGCCTTGTGCTCTGACGCCTGGCAAGTGTCCTGCTGGCTATCCTGCCACAAACGGCCGTGAAACGTGCTTCAACAAACACATGCCACTATCAGATTCCATTCAAAGTAGAATGGACTGCAACACAACCAAAAGGGAACATGGAAGCTGCGGCCATGGTTTCCAACATGTCTTTGAGGGAATCCAAACCAGAAGCCTTTGTAGATTCCTTGCAGGAATCCTCATAGGCTATGTCTGGCCCAGCTACACGCATCACGGAACCACGCTAAACAAGGTCTGCCTCTGGGCCCCCTTGTCTGGAAACAAAAGGACCCCTGAACAAAAGGGATTGAACGAACACCTTTGCAAGGTCCCTTCACTTTCCAAAATGGGGGGGGGAGGGGCAGAAAGCAAACCCTGAAGCAACTCGGCGATTGACATTGCTGGCCACTCAGTATTATAAGCTCGATTAGGTTGAACCCATGAACTGCGCAGTTGGTTTACTCCATTTCAGGTGGCATTCTTTCTGAACGTGTAATTGTACATGGTGCGAAAGTCAGCTGAGCCCATCTCACGAGGCAAACAGATGCCTCACCTCCTTCGACCGGCCCTTCAACTCCCCTCGAACTTCGGTTTTTGTCAACACATGAATCGCCGTGTTGGCGCCATGCGGGGCCCAATTCAATTCGCAAACAGTGTGATGAACGACTCGAATCACCCCATAGATCCGCGTGGGGTTGGTACAAACTCTGAATGAGGGATGCCAGCACAAGCCCTTCCATCCTGGAGGTTCGAGATCCATCTTCTCGGCCTGCCCAGACAAAAGCCCGCTCGAGAAGGGCACACAAAGGTAAAGGTTGATCAAGGAGCCATAGCATGAGTGCAACGCAGATTTGCTTCACTCAGGAACCATGCCCCAAGAACACTGCCTTGCAAGGTTAACCTGATTGTTATAAAGATCGACAACAAAGTTTGGAAAAGGGAAGGTGTCCAAATTGGCAGTGGAAGCTGTGCCGCAACACATCCTCGGCTGGAATGAGAAGCCGACATTGCATGCTTATAGAAGCATCGACATGCTTAAAGCTAGGTGGCTGCTGTTTTCAACGCCTTCCCAACTTTTCAGCGGAGACGTCAGCTAAGTCTCCAACAACTACGCCACACAACAGGTGGCTAGGATGTTTGCCCTATCGGGACAGCGCCAACCGTTCCAACAGTTCGGCTAAGCTCACTTTGATAGATAGGCTTCGTCCAGAAGACACAGATGCCACAACATGCATCCAAGGTAGATATCAGAGGGCAGGGCAGACCAGGGGCTTCTGACCGATTTTGACACCCCCGAAATCAATGATCAGGTGCAATCTGTCTCTGCGCCCTGCCTGAAGAATTGCTCTGTGGCGGCACATCTGACCTGAGATTCGCAAATTGCGCTAAGGCAAAAATCGGCTATTCTCAATTTGTTGTTGGTATTTCAAGGGGAATCCAACAGAAACCAAGCCGTTTAGGGGACCCCTATTCTGAGAACCGGCAATGCTCAGATTGAATGTTTGAAATCAACAAGGATCAACAAGGCCAGCCGCTTCGTGCATCTGGTTTAGGAGTTCTCTGCTTGCTATGTGGACCAATGAGACGTCAACATCAGGCTCGACATAGCCACCATAATTTGCAGCAACCCGCCCACGTTGTTCCTGGACGATCTGTGGGCCCGGCTCAGTTGTGATGGCCCCCAAAAGTTGTGACGGACTAAGAAATGCGATTTGTTCACACGCGACCTTTTGTCAGCCCCATGTATATACATATATATATGTATAGATATAGATATAGATATAATGTCTTTCCCAGCAGAACCGCTGACCCTTTTACCTGCAATTTGCTTGATTTGAGGCTTGGACTCAGTGAGGTCAAGATTCTGTTCGCTCGTCAGCCCGGGCTCCTGAAGGAAGTCTGCTGGGACCGTCACTGCAGCTCTCTGTCAGCAACATCCCCTACGACTGCCTGTCTTGCTTGCTGCCTGTTGAGAACCATCCGCAATGAGTGTTCCGGTGTATCACGGCACAACGCCACACTGACACTCAACCCACGAGACTGCTGTCTTCTGGTTGATTTCAGCTGCCGTAGGCCTTGCCGTACCCCAAGGTCAAGGTCTCCTTGCTGAGGATATCCAGCTGCAAGCCCTTCACAGCATCACCTGAGATCATGATCATCGATGTTGGTGAATGAGTGAAGCAATTGAACAGCCCTGCAACAAACACATGATTCCGCAGCAATGATATCCCGGGTTAGCCTGCCTTGCTGCCAGATCAGAGCCAGAGGTAAACCGATGTTGCAAACACCAAAGCAGGGTTCTGAGTCCACAAAGCAAGAATGCTTGTCACAAAGCCTGCTCTACCTGAATTTCCAGACCCCGATCTGTCTCAGTGCAAACAACCGTTGCGCAGATTTCCTCATGCCCCCTTTCCTAACCTATGGCAAACTTGAGCTCTGGCAGCCGCTCTGCGCAGGGCTCAGGCAAAAGCCGAGTTCCAGCTTCGCATACCACCTTTTAGTGCTTCCAGCTAAAGGGTCGGATTCCGGTGGTTTTGATTCACCAACCCAAAAGCGTCCCCAATTTTGGATCACGCCCCACAGTATTGCGGCTATCTGGTCCGAATCTTCAGTGGCTACAGTAGTGCTTTTGGAGAATGACTGCGCTGGAAGCTCTTCCTGCAGTTTGAGATTGGTTTGCCATCCTGCTCGGGTTCGGCCATCTGGAAGTTGTTTTGCTCTTTGTCGCTCAGGCAGATTCTATCACATGTCTAGCAACACCAGCGCGGCTCAGCGCTTTTGTCAGATCTCACACTGGCCAAGCAGCGCTCATTTAGTCTGCTTTCACTTGGCTGAAATGTTTAATCGGGGGCCCTTTGGTGGACATCATGTAGGTGCGGATTCATGTCCACCAAGCACTCAGGTGGCTCCCTATTAAAATCTGCTGCAAATTGCCACCTTCTGTTGGCGCCACATTTGATCAACCTCTTCGTTTGGGACGTTGGGGAAGCTCCATGCCTGCGTACCAAAGCGAGTGGGTTGAGCCAACGCACCCTGGGATCCGAACTAATGCTGCCCGAAAGGTCGCTGGGCCGCGGTAGCGGCGGCCTTGGCAGCCTAGGGTCATGGCTGCACAGGTAGCTGCCATGGAACCCCAGGTGTCGCAACCCCCATCTAGCGTAAGGACTCAAGGTTTGGTGAATTCCGAAGGTTTGGGAGTACTGGGCATCTGGGGATCACGACCATCTCAACCCATAACCCGTACAGTAGTGGGACACCACAACAACAAGGGAAACAATTACAATCTGGCTTGAACAACCCATGAACACCAGCATAGAACCCCAAACAGGGTCGGCGCAAAAGAACAATTCTCCACACAAGGATGCTTTTTACAGTCCAGAAACTATCCTAAACTCAGGGATCTGCATGGGACCTTCATCATACTCCCCGTCCCCAATGTGAGCTGGCCACGGTCACGGTCAAGCCGCTTCATGCAGGTGATAGTTATGAAGCCAGAGATTCGAACCCTTACAACTGCTGTCAAAATTCCGTTACTTTTTTGCCACATGTTGTCTAGCTCCCAAAAAAGGCAACGCCTGGAATCCCGATAGGGCCCTCAAAGACCCTGTCACAAGGATAGCATTTTGGTCTTCAGTTCAGGAAATCTACATTTATTGCATATCCTGGGGTTTGACTATTTTTTGACCAAGCTTGCTCTCATTTGCCTGGACGGCTCGTGGCGGCTCAGAGCCGTCGGGGTTCCCGCTTGCTAAATCAGTCCCGTCAGGTGATCCGAACCTGTGTTCTTCCCTGCCCACGTATTCCTGCAACAGCTCAGCGGGATCCTGGTCTCTGAAGGCCATCATGATTGGAGCTAGCCACTATTCGATCATAGTTGCTCCGTTGTTTGCTTCGCTTGCTAGTGAAGCTTTGCATGTGTCCTAAACTCAAACAAGCGGGCAAACACGTGCTTCACATTTAGAAGAACCCGAGTCGCGCATCGTTGCATCTACATCTGAAGACGTGAGGCTCCCAGCAAAAATGACAATGACAACACCTTCACCAATGGGCTCCTAGAATTCGCCTTGCCTTTCCGGGCCGGTCAGACCCCTTCAGAACCTTTTCGGTCTCCACAAAACCCCATCTTCCCCACCCCAAGATTGCTCCCCCCCGGCCAAAATCCCTTCGAGAAAGGGATCCTGCCCCCCCCTTTCAAACTGATCCAGAAATCAACCCCCCTCTCCAACTCAAATTCCCCTTTACGGTGAAATTCGCTTCTAGAAAGTAATCAAATCCCGGTCAAAATCCCCTTACAAACGATCAAATTCCAATCGAATCCCCCCAAAAAAGCTGGAGAAACCGGTCAAACTCCCCTCTTGAAACCTGTCACATCCCCTCGAACAAAAACAGGTCCAACTCTGGTCAAATTTTGGCAAAAATCCCCCCAACAAACCAGTCAAATTCCCTACGACTTGGCACACCCTCTTCCTTGGAAACCGACTCACTCCCTCACTCACTCTAAAACAAGACTTCAAGGCAAACTAAAGCGCGGTATACACCGCAAAGCCAGAAGCGGACAGGCCGAGGTCGGCAACGCGAAGCGTGTACAATTATTTCACTCAAACCATTTCGGCCAAGCATCTTCTGTGCCTCCTGCACCGAGTTCTTCTCTCCGCCTCGAGGTACGGTCCCGCGCTTTGCTCGGGTTCCCGTCCAGTTGTGGCATTTTGTGAAATCAAGTCTCAATCATCCCAAGGAGCAGGGATTGAGGGCACAGGACTTGCTGAAGGCCGGGTTTCTTGACGAAGGGCTGAGAACATCAACGAGTGTTTGTGGGGTAATGGCGTATGGCAAAAAGGCCCTCTCTGAGGCAATGCTTTCCGCCCCGACCCAACCGGAATATTGACGGCTGAAAACTCAACATAACAAAGTCCCCGCTACCGCTTGAATGCATGGAAACTCCTCCAAGAAACATGATCGCAATCCTGACTCCGAAACTGCATGGCCTCAAATAAGGGACCTTGACACCTGCCAGAATCCACTTCCTAGGAGACATGGATGCTGGAGAGCCCGTTTCTGTTGATCGCACTCCTGACGCATGATTCAAACCTGGTAAGGGACCGACCGGAGTCTAGCCAAACCATATCACAGAATTCAAATGGGTGATGCATCTGTTTATGGTTCACACTGCACCCTAGGTAAATTGCTTAAGGTGCCTCTTGAAACAACTCTGTCCCTGTTCAGACCTGCACCTGGGGTACCGGGCTTGACTCGGAGGTGTGCCTAGCGCCGGCGAGGCTCCGCACACCCTTTGAACCCTGCCATGGAAGACACCCACAGTGGGTGTGTGTGTGGGCCTGTGCGCTAGAAGTAAACACTTTGGGGTTGCGCTTGTGTCTCCGCACGGGAAACCAAATAGACCCCCCCCTTGCAAGCTTTTGGGTCGCCATTTCAGCACTCCGTTTGCATGGCAAGGAGTTTTTGCACAACGAAACTCCAGGTAGTGAGGCCAGCTCGCAATCTGAGCCCAGTTGCTTCTTGTTGTCCACCATCTCCGACACCTGGCGCGGGCACGGCGGCATCAGCTCGGGGGCTTGCCTTTTCACTCTGGTCGGACAGGAGGGATCTGCGAGGGTCCTGCCCTCTTGGTGGGCACCTTTAGTACTCCTTGAAGGGAAACCAAAGGAAAAAGCAAGTCGGGATTCCCTTGTGTAGAAACAAACCCACATTTGGACAAACAAATAGGTCAATATACCGGGCTAATACATATGGCTTTCCAAATGGTTGGAACGGGTTGGTGAGCATAAATCCAGCCTCTCCCAAAAAAACACACCAGTCTGACTTGCCTCCTCCTGCTCCTCCTGCGCCTCCGCTTCCTGCTCCTCATCCGCCTCCTCAAAGCCCAACAAAGCTGCGCACGCGGCGCAGGACCTGCGGAATCGAGCTGCACACGTCGGCGTCTTGGACTCATGTTCTGAGCTGATTGGCCAAAACAGGCTTCAACGCTTTGTGTCCCACTAAACATTGGCTTTCCCAAAATGCCTGAGCCCACTAACTGGGGAAATGAGCGAATGCACCCCATATATATATATAGAGAGAGAGAGAGAGACAGATATGCACACATATACTTTTGCATACCTGCGCATTATGGTACTGGTTTTGCTTGGCAATCAGTAATTGCGGCTCCAAATCAGCGGGGCCTGGGAACAAGCAGGGCTGGAAGAACCCCCTTCCTTGCTTCATGGATGGCCGGCCCCCTTTCGCGACCGGTTTTGAATCGCTATCGGTATCGAATCGAATCGGTTCGGTTTCAGCCAAAACGCACAGATGCATTTATTCGGGCCCGGAAAACGCATGCGTGACCCGTCGTTGTCCACCGCGTGGGCCTGAGTGGCGGGGCCCTGCTCCTCCTTCTTCTACTGCTAGTACAACTCCGGAAACGAGCATAGGAACGGAAGGAGCATGACGTGTAGATGCGTTTTGCCGGGCCCAAAAAACGCATCTGGCGTGTTTCCGGGAGAGCTACTAATACTATTACTACTACAACTACTACTACTACGACTACTACTACTACTACTAGTACTACTACTACTACTACTACTACTACTACTACTACTACTACTACTACTACTACTACTACTACTACTACTACTACTACTACTACCACTACCACTACCACTACCACTACCACTACCACTACCGCTACACGACTGCCAGCACGAAAACAGCACGAGGTCTAGATGCGTTTTGCCGGGCCGGAAAAACGCATCTAGCTTTCAGTCTTGACAAAAACCATGGTCCAGGGGCCAACTCCGGAAACGAGCATAGGAACGGAAGGAGCATGACGTGTAGATGCGTTTTGCCGGGCCCAAAAAACGCATCTGGCGTGTTTCCGGGAGAGCTACTAATACTATTACTACTACTACTACTACTACTACTACTACTACTACTACTACTACTACTACTACTACTACTACTACTACTACTACTACTACTACTACTACTTCTACCGCTACACGACTGCCAGCACGAAAACAGCACGAGGTCTAAATGCGTTTTGCCGGGCCGAAAAAACGCATCTAGCCTTCAGTCTTGCCGAAAACCATGGTGCCAACTCCGGAAACGAGCGTAGCAGGGAAAACGCATCTGGGAGCGTGCTCCTTCAAGGAGCTGCCTTGAGAATCCACCGCTCGTCTAGATGCATTTTTCGGGTCTGGGAAAACGCATCTGGGAGCATGCTCCTTCTAGGAGCTGATATTGAAAATCCACCGCTTGTCCAGATGCTTTTTTCGGGGCCGGGAAAACGCATCTGAGAGCATGCTGTTTCAAGGAGCTGCCTTGAGAACCCACCGCTTGTCCAAATGCATTTTCCGGGCCGGGAAAACGCATCTGAGAGCATGCTCCTTCAAGGAGCTGCCTTGAGAATCCACCGCTTGTCCAAATGCATTTTTCGGAGCCGGGAAAACGCATCTGGGAGCATGCTCCTTCTAGGAGCTGCCTTGAGAACCCACCACTTGTCCAAATGCATTTTTCGGAGCCGGGAAAACGCATCTGGGAGCATGCTCCTTCTAAGAGCTGCCTTGAGAATCCACCGCTCGTCTAGATGCATTTTTCGGGGCTGGGAAAACGCATGTGGGAGCATGCTCCTTCTACGAGCTGCCTTGAGAATCCACTGCTCGTCTAGATGCATTTTTCGGGGCCGGGAAAACGCATCTGGGAGCATGCTCCTTCTAGGAGCTGCCTTGAAAATCCACCGCTTGTCCAGATGCATTTTTCGGGGCCGGGAAAACGCATCTGGGAGCGTGCTCCTTCTAGGAGCTGCCTTGAGAATCCACCACTCGTCTAGATGCATTTTTCGGGGCCGGGAAAACGCATCTGGAAGCTGCCTTGAGAATCCACCGCTCGTCTAGATGCATTTTTTCGGAGTCTGGGAGTATGCTCCTTCTGAAAGAACTCACCGCTTGTTTAGATGCATTTTTCGGAGCCGGGAAAACGCATCTGGGAGCATGCTCCTTCTAGGAGCTGCCTTGAGAATCCACCGCTCGTCTAGATGCATTTTTCCGAGCCGGGAAAACGCATCTGGGAGCATGCTCCTTCTAGGGGCTGCCTGGAGAACCCACCGCTTGTCCAAATGCATTTTTCGGAGCCGGGAAAACGCAACTGGGAGCATGCTCCTTCTAGGAGCTGCCTTAAAAATCAACCGCTCGTCTAGATGCATTTTCGGGGCCGGGAAAACGCATCTGGAAGCTGCCTTGAGAATCCACCGCTCGTCTAGTGTCTAGATGCATTTTTTGGAGTCTGGGAGTATGCTCCTTCTGAAAGAATCCATCGCTTGTCTAGATGCATTTTTCGGAGCCGGGAAAACGCATCTGGGAGCACGCTCCTTCTAGGAGCTGCCTTGAGAATCCACCGCTTGTCTAGATGCATTTTTCTGAGCCGGGAAAACGCATCTGGGAGCATGCTGTTTCTACGAGCTGCCTTGAGCATGCACCGCTCGTCTAGATGCATTTTTCCGAGCCGGGAAAACGCATCTGGGAGCATGCTCCGTCTAGGAGCTGCCTCGAGAACCCACCGCTTGTCCAAATGCATTTTTCGGAGCCGGGAAAACGCATCTGGGAGCATTGAGAACCCACCACTTGTCCAAATGCATTTTTCGGAGCCGGGAAAACGCATCTGGGAGCATTCTCCTTCAAGGAGCTGCCTTGAGAATCCACCGCTCGTCTAGATGCATTGTTCCGAGCCGGGAAAACGCATCTGGGAGCATGCTCCTTCTCGGAGCTGCCTTGAGAATCCACCGCTCGTCTAGATGCATTTTTCGGAGCCGGGAAAACGCATCTGGGAGCATGCTCCTTCTATCAGCTGCCTTAAAAATCAACCTCTCGTCTAGATGCATTTTCGGGGCCGGGAAAACGCATCTGGGAGCATGCTGTTTCTGGAGACTTCCATCGTTGTGCCCCCGGAGCCTTGCAAGCTGGTCGAATCGGATCGGTCGAATCGCTTCGGCCCTGGTCGAATCGAAAAATCGAATCGAGCCGAATCGCATCGGCCATCCATGTTGCTTAGTCATCGTGCCCAAATCTTTTCTAGTTCCTTCTTGTTTGTCTGTCTGACCAGAAGCGGGGCCGCTGTAAAGCACACAATAGCTCGATCGATTTCCCCACCCTTGTTTGATCTATACGCTACCGCTCTTGCATGCTCTTGCGATGTCGGTTGATACGATCTTGGCTTGTTTGAATGAAGCCGCTCTCTGGATCACATTGCGGCGAGCAGGTATACATTATTTGCTGCTGATAAAGCGGATTGGTCTGCAACAATATGCACAAAGGCATCATCAGCCTCTCTCAAAAGCATGCCGGACGAGGAGTATGGACCATTCCCTTCGTCTAAATAACTCAACACGTTCATTGACAAGTTGAAGGGGCATGCATACTCTAGGGTCCAAAAACGGGAGGCGTTCCCTGGTGTACAAACAAGTGTTGCGCCCCACCATTACAATATACCCTGCAGTGTCCATGCGACAGAGGATGCCGCCATGTGTTTGGTTGCTTGATTTTGGGGTGCTTTTGAACATGTCCGCCATGTCAAACAAATCAAGGAACCACATACATGTGTGGGAACATACGTGTATATATATATATATATGTATTATATATATGTATACATATATAATTATATGCAATGGTTGTTCTAAATTCCTTCATGTTGACCTCATATTTAGAAACCCCCGCGTATTTGCACAATCCAAATCCCAGAGCGTATTTAGAACCCCCCCCCCCCCGGTAGTTGCACATTCCGGCTTGGCCCAGGAAATCAAAAAAACTCAGCTCCTAGTGCGTGACTGAAAGCAAAAGTCGTATTGAACGAAGGCGCTGACCAACAGCCAGGTAAGGAATCTCCGGGATCCGGAAGCTTCTAATTACAGGCCCCCCTCCATACGACCTTAGGGGGGTGGGAGGGGGGGGGGGGGGGTTTGCCTCGAAACGGCCATTCTTGAACACACACATTAATTTCGCGAATCCTTCGCGGATTCATCGCCGTGCTATATGTATTCTTAGAAGCAGAAAGTCCCCTCTGTTCAAAATACAAACAGTTCCGCACAACTTTCGCAAAACAAGCAATTACTTTCGCAACTCCATCGCGAATCTTTCGCGGAGGTATCTCAACCAACACCGATGGTCGCCGAGTACTAAACTCCTTACAAGGACGTTTAGAATGACTTCCATATATCTATAAAAATCTATATATATATACTCAATTTACAAAAGCGGGGGTACTCTAAGGCCCTGGCGAAGGCGTAACCTGTTCTTGATCGAGCAACGCCCTGCCTGAAGAGCGTGGCAGGGCCGTGGTCCTCGTACCTCCGGGTGCTCAATGAGCGTGTGCCCAGAGAGCACCCCGAATAGCCGAAAGCTATATTGGACCAGTTGGAAGGCGCAACAAGGAAGTGGTACTTCCAAGCGAATACCGATCAGCATCACCCTAAAAGCAACTTCACTTTGAACCAGCCTTTCCGAACGATGAAGTTAAAAACCACCGAGAGTGGAAACTTAGGTAACACTGGTCAACTCGTCAGGTCTCCAATTGGATATGTGACCCCCCAACATACTTGGCTTTCTGTTGATTTCTCTTCAAACACCATCCCAAAAGCAAGGCTATTCTAGAATACCCAGTTTGAAGGATGGGGTCGCGACTTGTTGGGCCTTCCCACCTTCCTCAAATAGGACATTTTGTTTTGGATGGTTATCGTAGCCTTCTGCTGCCTGCTGGCTGCTGGGCAACTGAGCGTCGACGCCTGAACAGCTTGAATCTGACACGTGATCTGACGGGAAAAGGATGACACTTGATTCGCCAATGAAACACAAAGGGAGTCACCCTGGCAGAAAGAGAGAACCTTTCTCAGGCTGGCCATTCTTGGTGGTGCAGCCACTAAATCAAAAGAGACAAAGGGTGCGACTCAACAACTGGCTGCAAAACAAAGGGCAACACTGGAATTAACACATATAAACACAACACGGGACCTGCTACGCTTACATTTGTCTAGAAACATGCAAAGATGCAAACAAATCTACGAAGCGCCCGGCGCGAGCACGCCTGGTTTCCAGCTCCTCCGGCTGCTTGCCGCAGAAGACGCAGGTGCCCGGTTCCACCTCTGGAGCTGCAGGCGAAGAAGCCTTTTACTCTCAGCACCAGGACCACGTGCTTAACGGCTTTTTCATGTCACACCAGCTTTTGAGAAGTGAACAGCAGGGGCCCAAGGATAGCATACCAGGGCTAGTTGTTGCTGAAAAACATCATTGAAGACCAGTTTCAACAGCCCTTTTGGTTTGTCTTAGATCCTCAGGCGGTGGAAACAAATGTTGCCCATATCTTGGGCTCCAACCCCTCTCACAGAACCTCCAAACGGTTTGGTTGAATATGCCGGCCCAAGCTGGTTTGGGTCAAATGCAGCTTAGGGGCAAACAAGGCCTCGTAGTGGTGTTTTGAAGTTTGTGGGGTCCCTAACTTATAGCTATACTTGAAATTCCAAAGAGCGGGCCGGTAACATAACATGACTGCAGCGAATGAAAATTCGACCCATGGAACCCTCCCCACTCTATGGCAGCCTGGCATTCACAAAGTTGTTGCCCGAACGGTCCGACAGGCAGCCCCAATTGCCTGAGAACCGACACGGGACCTCCACACAAGAATGTGTTCACTAAAGAACCTTCGTCATGTGAGGTATAGCCGATGTTTGCAAAGTCGGTTCCTCTGGACATGTTGCAATGAACCAGAAATTGTGGTTTTCCTGTTGGTATCCCTTCAAACCAATCTGAAAGGGGTACCCTAACAAATAAATACACACTGCAATGTAGAGACAAACCCATTGGATGTGTGACTTCGGTCGGACATCTCGGCCTCTTGAACGCATTGCCACCACTCCTGGAGCGGATCGTAAGGTGCTGGCCTCGAGGTGCATGGTGAAAGCACCACGGGGCTTAAAGCACATGGAAGGAAAACCGGTAAACGTAGGACGTAGGTGAAGAAACGACACTTCTCCATGCCCCGTTGGTTTTGAGCAAACACAAAACACAGGGTGGGACAACTACTGAGAAACTCTCTGGAAAACATGAGACTTATCTATCTCCCGGGCGCGTTTAGGGGAAACTGACAGTTGGCTTGTCAAAGTTCAGGAAGGCGACACTTGGTAAGACTTTGGATCACACACTCGGAAGTTTCTCAAAAATGTAGGCCTCTTCTGGTTGGTGTTCGAGGGAAGCCAAAAGTAAACCACCGAGAAACAACCAACCCTTAGCTCATTCATGGCTTCGGCTGTGCCACTCTGTTGGCGGTGGCATGGCTCACTTGCGAATAATTGGTCACTTGGCTGGCCCAAACTCTAAAAAACCAACACCCCGAAAACACATACCCTAAGTGTCCACCATGCCGGTCGGTGGCTTCCCCTATGAGACCAAGACATTTAGCGCCAAGCAGCTTCTCTTCTTCCGCAGTTTTACCCATGAAGCCTGGGCGGAACAGCTTCATCTACTGTTCATGGATGCGCTTGGCACAGGGGGCGGGAGGGGGTTTTGTGCCCCATACCATAAGGGAAGCGTGAACGACATGTCTAAGCAGGGGCACCGCAAACCTGGTAAGATGGACCGCCCGAAATTCATGGCAAAGAAGCACAACTGATGCCCGAACCCATTTACGGCAATGGGGACGGACAACAAACTTTGCCTTGCAGGAGCTTTTTTGTGGTTCACGCGGTCCATGCGGCGTTCTAGAACAATGTGTGAGGAAATCTACATTATCTTGAAAGCCCAAAAAGGGTGCCCAAAAAGGGATTTTGATTGTGGCCCAATTGGTCACTCGATAGCGCCAGGCCACAGTAGGCCGTGATCAGCGCGAGGCTCCCCGCCAGTAGAGCGCCTCACGCCAAGGGCGCTGCTTGCACTCTGAGGCTGCTTTAAACGGAAGCGGAAACAGATGACTTTAGGGGGTCTTTGCAGCTCCGCACGACCGGCATCCGGAGAAAGTGGGTCCCCTTCTTGAAAACACACCGTTTGGTTCTCTCGAAACTTGGAACCTGCAGGGCATCTGAAAAAGCCTGACACTTTCTTATGGTGATGCACCTACAGAGCTCCGTGGAATCAAGGCCTAATAAGCAGGTTTCTAGAGGAATCTTCAGAACGCGACTTGCTTGAATCTCTTGCGCCCACCCTGGACTGTCCACTCAATAAGAATGCAATGAATCGCTAGTTGTATAGCTTCGTGCGTGTTCCTCATAGGGAACCTGCCTTCCGCCTTTTGACATAAGGAATGCCCAAAGAAGAACCCCGGAGCGGTGAAAAAAACATTTGACATGTCTGGCAATTTCAAGCCAGAGGGTTCTGACGTTCAGCCCAGAATCACAGACTTACCCTCCTGCCGGAAAAGCCTCCCGCACTCAACTCGGTTTGTGCCTTAAGAATCCGCCCATGGGTCTCTGTAAGACATCGCGATATGAGAGTCATTGGCAAGCCCGGTCACAACTTTCCTTCGATGATTCAAACATGTGCGCTACAGTTGCGCAGGCTACTAAGTGGGCAAAACACAATGGTCTATGCTTCTGGACGCTTCAACGTTGACAGCCGCGGACAACTGGCAGCTATATCATCGCGGAGCTGACCCTCTACTCACGCACAAGCTGTGGTTCGCGACGAAACAGAACGTGGCCTTTTCGTTGGATGATGCTCAAAACGAGGCAAAGGGCCAAGCCGGGGTTGGGCCAACCTGTTGCCACGTGCTATTGTGTTAACAACCTCTTTTCCCTTCAAATGAATAAGGGCCCAATCTCTCATATCTGGGAACAAAGCGCCAGGATCGGCTTGCGATTCTGCTCTGACGAGCGGCTGGGAACGCTGGCAATCACCACACCCACGTCCACCGGGAAGCCTGCTGCTAACATCCGATCCAAGAAGGCAAGCTATGGGCAGGAAAAAATATGAAGCCACTTGGAGTACCAACCCAATATATACGAAAAACACATAACGAAGATGTCATCCAACATGTTATTTATTCTCCAAAATGAATCGCGCATTGCTTACCTTTCTATTCCCTATATTTTTTTGTTTTGCAGTTGTTTGACTAATTTCTGGGATTCTTCTATCTACAACTCTACACAAATAGATGAACACAACGCGCTTCGAACAAAAAAACATGTTTTGCAAGGACAACAAGGTATACAGTGAAAGGGGCATGCCCCATAGCCTTCACTCCCAGCTAAGGCAAGAGCTGCAACCCAAACTCAGCGCAACTACACAAACAACTCAGAGCTAAGTTGCAAACCCAAAAACAAAACACAGACGAAAGAGATTGCCCGAAAGCCAAGACAAAGCCGAAAAGCCAGACAGCGCACAGCAAGGAAGGTCGAAGAAGCTGGATGCACGGTTGCCCAAAGCAGCTACCCACGGGGCGACCACATTTACTTTCTTTTCAAAGCACCTGCTTGCGGTCAGGCAGGCAGCCGACAAGAAGCAGATCACATTGTCAACCCCCAGCCCTTGCATTCCAGTTATTTAGCACATCTCTATTTTCATATTAAGTTACCAGGTCTTTGCCCTCTCTTTCTCCCTCTCTGTCTCTCGCGCTGTCAAATGTAGGATATGAACAGTCATTATGAACAACTCACCTGTTTTGCCTTGTGCTGCAGCCTCATTTGTAGAGTGAGGAGTGTTCCTGTAAGCTCACTGTTCCATAAACTTTCGAGGCAGGTCGTGACTCAAGCCCGCAAGAATCTAACTGGTGTGATGGGACCCCCAGATGGGAGGCGCATGAGTCATAACAATGCCTGTCATGGATGGAGTCAAAGCAAAAAAACAAGAACTCAAAGGGAGGATATCCACATCGATTTCTGGCAAGGGGCCCGTTCTTAATTCTGCTCAGTAGCTTCCACACAGTTCCTTATAATTCCCTGGCACGCGCCGGAATCGGTTTGAGGAAGCGGATATCACACCTCTTGTCAAACCCAAATGCCTGGCTCGCACACGAAGACCTCTGGATCCAGGCGCCCGCGATTGCAGTACAGCAGCTCCTCTGAAGCGGCGTACCCGTCCTGCCGAGACGGCGACCCCTGCACCAAGGGGGCGTGTGCGCGTGCCTTTGAGGGGGAACTTCCTTTTTGTGGGTTGCTTTATGCGAAAGGTGATCCGCTCATTTTGCAGGTGCCGTTATTTTATATTTTGACACAAACCCATGTCAAACAAGATAAGCACTTGGGGGTGCAGCCAGCAAGGTGGGTTCGCTGTTTTGTTTAGGAGGCATCCATTGCCAGCCAGCAGGCCAAAGTGAGTTTGGAACAAATGAATGTCCATCTCTTGTCGGTTTGTGTGGGGAAAGTGGAGCAAGGGCTTGGCCGGGGACAAAGCCGAAAGACGGGGCAAGGAGTTCTTATACACCAGCCAAACACACATAATGCTTCTGAACGGCCTGACGCCGTCATGCCAAGCACCAACATTTAAATCACGCAAAAGCCAAGCTCGCATGCACTGCGCAAGCAACTTTGCAAAGAAGTTACGTCTCACTTGTCTCACGCGGAACCTCCTACTACTAACCATTCATTCATCCACAAACCAGCGGTTCATTTCAGGATGGATGAAACTGATGAAACTCCGTGCCCTGGACAAACCATGTATCAAACGGTGCAAATTCCCTAAGCCGTTGCTCATGGGTGCATTCCCCCTTCTATACAACCTAAAAAGGGCATTTAAAGCAACCACGATAGCCACGCCCACCTAGAGCCGCTCCACTTGTGGGTTCCATAGTTGGTTTGAGGTCGAGAATCAATGTCCACAGGTTGAGAACAATCACCATCTGGCGCGCCCACGTGCAGAAATAATGATGCTTGAAGAGATATCATGAACGCCTTCCCCTCAAAATCAACATAGAAGCTGAAAACCGAGGCCTTCCTTTGCACACTTCTTTGTTTGAGCTTCATCCTCATTTTCACCGACAATTTCGCCCCGGCGGCAACATGTGTACGGAGACACTTCCGGACGTCACAGTCAAGGTTGCCAGCACAAGGCGCGCTCCTCCGGACGCCGCCGATCGCTAAGTCTCCAGTTGAATTACTTGCTACACGAGCCACGGTCAAGACACGCTTTCCCTTCAGCATGGACAATTCATTTTCTGTGTGGCGCCAAACTGGGCACAAGTGTGCACATTGCGCAGATTCCCTGCACATGTAATTATGCAATGCGATGATTTAGTGTTTTGATGTGACACGGTAGATGACACTGTCCGTGAATGCCAATTGACGATGGCTCACTCCGCCTGATCAGGACTGTGGCCCACAGACTGTGGCATATTTTGCCAAAGTCTCAGGCAAGCGCGGCCATCCGGAGGTAACCTTGCTTGCCCTTGGATAAAGAGGAATCCCATGTTTAATGGCTGGCATTCAAGGGAATCCCTCCAAACCATTCCAAACTACAGAGAAACGGACATGCCGTGAATAGAGGAAGGCCTTGTTGTTGACAGACGACTTTCCAGGAAGCCCTCTTAAACAAAACACCACAAAAAACATGAACGGAAGCTGGACAACTGGGTACAACTGGGGCTGTTGTTTCTAGTAGCAAGGCAGACTTTAGCTTGCACTAGGCGTTGCTAATTCAGAACAAAAAACGGCGCCCCTGGGTTTGCAACGAAGCACAAGCGGGTCGCAGGGAGATTTGCCTGGCGCGTGGACTCACACGCCCGCGAGATCCCGCTGCACCCAGCCGATGTTCTGCTGGAGCACCTTCATCCTTGGCCCAAATCTGGGTGCATCACCATCTCCCCCACTAACTTGGTCAACGTTCGACTCCAAACCTAGGATCTATGTGATTTGTTGGTTCATCATGTCAAGGGCCAAGATGTGACACAAACGGATCGAAACGGTCGTTGACGCAGCTGCCATAGAAGAAATTGATCAGTGCCACTGGTTCCATGTTCGCTGGAAGGGTAGTAGTAGAATTGCCCGCAGGATTTGGATCTCACTTGTCTCTAGGACTTGAAAATAGAAGGTTGAGCTTTAGGAGCCATAAGATAAAAGCGCCAAGGGAAGACCAAAAGGTTAAAAACGGCAGGCTCTGGCACGTGAGGGCTGAGGCGTCCACGAACCCGTGAAGGAAGCTTCGAAGGTCGCAAAACCTTCTTAAGGTCAAGATTTGATTTGCCCAGGATGGCTTCAATCTGCTTGAGGTGCCAACATATTGCATACTGACCAGTTACAAGTTGCATCTCCCTCTAAAACCCGACAGCACAAAATTAAAGCGGGCCTAAGATGGAAATGCAAATGCGAACCTGTTGGTTTGACACGAAAGTAGACTGCACTGGGGATCTGAAGCAAGTCATCCTGAAATGAAGATGAACAAAAACGTGCCAATTGGAACGCAGGTCTTGCAAAAATGGGGGATTGCCCAATAGGACCCGAACTTCAGGTCTGTTGGCATCCAAGCCGAGCATCTGATCCAGGATCTTCCGCACGGCTTGTTGAAGCGCTCCCACATCCTTGGATCGGCAGAAGAAGGTCTCCGCTGTCTTCCCGGGAGCAGCCTGTGGCCGCCACGCGGAACGAGTGAGACACTTTTTCTGGTTGAGAGCAGGGTGACGTTGACGCGGACCCCCGCAAAAAGAGGAAGAATAAAATGAAGGTGTAGTTTGTTGCCTGATGTTGCTTGAGAGTGAAGAGGAATTAGAGAAGAACGCAGACACTAAACAGACATGTTTGGTTGGTTGATGGAAACAACAAACTAAAAAGAAAGGAACAAGCGGCTGCCACTGGAAAACAAGCTGCAGCTGTAGGGCCAGTCTGCTGTTGTTGGGGCTCCGACGTTGGCGGTTGCGCACCTTCCGAGTCATTCGCCGTGTCCTTCGGAGAGCTTGGATCCTCCTCCTGCATTGCCTGGCAAAAACCAGTCTCCGGGGCTCAAGCACGGGAAATCACACGCGACATCAGCCCTCTTCTTGTTGAGGGGTAGCTAATTTCTGTAGGCATTGCTTTTCGTTGTTCGAACCCATCTGTCAAGTAACAAAAAGGCTGAAAGGGGGAGGGGAAAAACAGACAGGCTGGGGGTTGGACAACCTGGGCCGGCACATCTCAAACCAACCTGGGGCAGAGAAAAGTACGTCGGTACGCACAAGCAACTAAGATATCGGTTGAAGCATGTTGCTCTGCGTAATAATTATAATGATAATAATAACAACAAGAAAAAACAAAAAAGAACATGCCAAGGATTGCACATGCCTCAAGATGTTGCATCAAGACCTTCGGATATGCTATTCAAACTCAGCGCTTTGAAGGACGGCTCAGGTTGGCTCAAACCTCACCAAATGAAAGAGGTGGCCATGCCCATGCAAAACAGACTACTATCCACCAATCTGGAAAAGCTAGCGCTGTTCTAGCTGCACTGCACTGCTTCTTTCCAGGATCGGGCTCCGGCGAGTCCGGCGCTTCGGTCTGCTCCAAGTCGGGGCACTCCGTCGGTGAGGATTTTGAAGGCACGGCGCCGGGCTGCCCCAGGCGCCCGTGCTCGAACTGCTCCTTCAGCGCCTCATAGCCTAGGCCATGCGCTCTGTAAAGGCTGCACGGGAGATTGATCCCATGAAACCCCTGGAAGTGGTTTGGGGCTAGTGGAAATTGTGATAGAAAGATCCCTACCAACTTGGGGGCTGGCTGGGCTCTTTGGCTTCCAACTCATAGGGATGCGAATATGCTGAAAAGCCCCTAGCTTCTCCAATATCCATGGCGAGCCTGGGACAAACAAACAAACAAACAAACAAACAAACAAACAAACAAACACACAACCAACCAACAATCAAACAAGCCAAAACAAAACATGAAACATTGCCGGCATACAAAACACATACACAACCACGCACAAGTGCTGTCAATTTCCACCGCCTTATATTGTAACAGCCCACAGGCCAAGGTTGCTTACCACTGAATTTGCAAGTGCCTGTCCACATCAACCTCCTTTTGTTTCACTGCTGTCCCTTTGTCTTTCTCCCTTTCCGGCATTTTGTGTCCGCGTCTCTTTCCCCCTTTTTCTTGGTCCACATCTGGGGTACACAAGCGCTATCTTTCCAGATCCTGGCAATCATATTAAATCTATCTTAAAATACAAAATAGCCAAAACGAAGACCCCCAGTGTCCCCCATTATACGTGTGAATGTATGTATCATGGATTGGGAATGTTCATCAAGTTCATAATCTGTCCAATGTTCTCGCGTTTCCCTACGTTTCCACACCACCTGAGTGTATTTGCCAGCAGCAAGTCCGAACTTTCTGTTTACCAATCAAATGGTCCAAGCCCAAAAAACTCAAAGGTCCAGGGTCTGGAAGTGACTGGGGAAGTTTTTCTTGAGGTCAACGCCTCACCCCGCAAAACAGACAACAACCAACAACACCACACACACAACAAGTTGTTTTCAAACCCCCAAACCACGACAACACACACACAACAGGAAGATACAAGAAGCCTGTGAGTCTTTCTCTTCGGCGAGGGGCTGGCCCGCATCACCTGGAACCGCTGCTTGGCCTCCTCCGTGCCCCCGTTCTTGTCGGGGTGCATGGACCGCGCCAGGCGCCGGTATGCCGTCTCCAGATCCTTCTCCGTGCAGTCCCTCCTAGGAACCGGCCCACTTAGGAAATCCCAAAGGAAAACCACCGGGAAACCGCCGGAAAACCAAAGGGAACCCCACAAAAACAATATAAATGGGGAAACGTCCAAACCACCTGACCTAAGCTGCTTGAGCAGAAAAGAGACAAGCACGATAGCCAAGCCAAGCTTCTGCAGGTTGAAGATACCCAAACCTGGCCGGCGGAAAAGCCGATCAGGTCGTAACCGATGGCGTCAGCACCGACTTCGCGCAAAGAGGCGGGATTGAACTGGGGCACAAAATGTCAAACAGGCGCCACTGAACAACTGGGGCTTTTCAACGTGAGAGAAGTTGCTCATCAGGTTTTGAAGCGTGTCCGGCATCTACCCCTGACAAGAGGCGACAACAGCGCGCGAGCAACGGAGATTGCCTGACCAGCAGTTGCCATGGGCCCAGCCAACAACCCCAGATGCCCAGCCACTCTAACAAAAGATAATCCTTCTTGGGGTTGACCATGTTTACTGGAGAATCCACCAAGCAAAAAGGGGAAAACGGGCGCCGCTCAACACCTCGAAAACCACTAGCCGAGTAAAATGCAAACTTAGCCACATAAACTGTGGTGCCAAGCCAATCTACGCGCACGTCCTGCCTTGATCAATCCTCTTCACCTCCAGTTCCTTTCGGCTGTCGCAGAGATGCTTCTGAAGCTCCATAAAGCCTGGGCGAATTTCGTGGCATCTGGAATTCAATCACATGTATGCCAGGTGGTCGTGAGCCAAAAAGGAGAAGATTAGAAACATGCTTAAAGGTCCACGAATGAGCGGGAGAAAAAAAAGAGCTGAATCTGTTGGGGCCAAAACAGTTGACCAAACAAGAAACCAAAACCCAGTTTAGGTCAGTGCGGTTTGCTTGCAACCAAGCAGTGGTTTTTACAACAAAAAAACATGCACATATGTGATGCGCCGCCTACCATTTGCAAAGTCGCGTCGCGAGGGTGGTTGTTTCAAAAGAGAACATGCTGGCAGAGTCTGACTTTGCTAACCCCCGAACTAGCCTCTTTGCAACGAATGACGACTCTTTGCTGGGAATGGTTGGAGAGTTCTTCATATTCCCAAATTCCCGAACAAGCAGCGCAGGCCGAACAGAACAAACACCGTTCCGAAACCCCACCCTTGTCCGAGTTTACAGTCTTGTGCAAGGCCCTAACCCGAAGGCTCATGCCGCGCTGCCTCGATCCTGAGTGCATGTCTTTTGTGGTAAGGGGGTTGAATGGATCACCTCATGTGCCCAGTTCCTGGGGTGCAAAACTAAACATACCTCCAAACACTAACCAACCAAAAACTATCAGATCCCCGCGCAAACGGCCTACCTCACAGCGATCTCATTCACCCGCGGAGCTCACCATAAAATACAACCTAGAAGCGCTCAGAGAGCTCGTTCACCAGACCCCGCAGGCTGCGGTCGTCCATGGACTGGATCCAAGACTCCACCTTCTGACCCTCCTCGCCAAAAACGCCTTGTCCTAGGTTGATTCGAACCCAACTAGCCTAAGGCAGAGGAACCCAACCAAAAGGGACACGCATGCTTCTTCGTACTGTGTTCCCTAAAGAAAGCAAGGCCAATTGTAAACCCTGACCGGGCTCCCGTTGAAACCGAACACCACACGACATGACAAATCCAACAAACAACCAAACAAACGAACAAACGCACAAACAAACAGATAGACAAGCAGCCAACGGTGCCAGCCGCCCAGTCAGTGGATAACCCCTTGGGCGAGTGCGGCCAAGTGTGGCGAGAGTTCGCCCCGCTCCTGGGAGAGCAGTGAGGTGACAATAGCCTCGCCATATGCACAGGACCTGGGAACGAATCAAAAGGCTGTCTAACACTCAGCCTTTGGAGTCAATTTTCCGAGCAGGGAATGGTAACATGGCCAGTTCGAGAAATAGATGGGAGTAAACATGTGAGACACTGTTTTGTGCGAGCAAACTTACTCTACGGGCGGAGGCCTCTCCCATAACTCTCAGAAAAGGATGGGCTGGTCATGAAGTCTTGAATAGCGGCTAGAATGCCTTTGACAATAGAGCCATGCTGAATACTCTTGTGTCAAAAGCGGTACTATGAACTTGCTTTCTCTTTCACGATGCTTTCGCGACCCCATGTTTTGCGTTCGCGGGCTTTGCTTTCTTTGGAATTGATATCGCGGCGCTTTCGCGGCGGACTGATGGAAACACTCCCTTTAGACTGCACTGGCCTTTCTGCAAAGTGAGTTCCACAAATCATGGCTTACTTCCCCCCCCCTAAGGAGGGGTCTAAAGGTAGAAAGCAACCGCTGCGGATGAGCGTTTCTTACAAGGGGACCTCCAATCCGACACGCTTTGCTTCTCACAATTGCATCAAGTCATGATGGTTATACAGGCTGCGCATTGAGACTCTGAAGCATAGCAGGGGACTTGTAAAAGGCATTCAGCGCATACACCCTCTGGGCAGCGCAACCGGCATGAAGGAAGCTCCCCCAATTTTACCCTCTCACTAAGCTTGCTGAGAATGACTGGTTTTGCTGAGTTGTGCATGTTCGTTCGGTCGGGAAGGTGTTGTATTCTGACAATGGGGGAAATTAGGAATTCACGAATCTTAGCCATGAGGAGGTGAGTACGCATCAACCACTACTGTCACGCTCCTCAAGTTGCCAGTTCGAGACCTTAGTAAGCCTTCAGTAAGGCCATAAACTCAACAAGAAGTAGGGCCTCAGTAAGGTATCAGTACTGCCTCAGTAAGGCCTCAGTAAGGACTGAGTAGTGCCTCAAAATTGCTGGAACGAGGCCATCGGCGCATTTGACGTTCAGTTCCTATTGTAACAACGAGCATGGTTGCGGCTTGAAGTACATTCAAAGTAGTTTTCTCACGCTTGGCAGCAACAAGTTTCTTGGAGGCAAGGCAAAACTGGTTTGAGGTGCTACCGAGTGCTAAGTGAGCACTGTGCAGCTAGCAAGGTCCTGGCAAGACCTTAGTAGGGCCTCAGGGCTCTCAGAAAGGGGGGGACCCCTTTTAGGAGTGGGGGGGGTAAGTTAGCCATGAACAAACAGCAGTGCACCCCAAATGCAAGACTATGACAAATCCACTCCCGCTCACCAATGAGTTTTTCATTCTGGCACACATATCAGGCTGTCAAGCAATGCTGTCCGTCATTATTGAAATACCGGTGACATTTAATGCCGCCAGAATCAATGGAGTACCAGAGCTGCTTGCAAAAACACCGTCCTTTGCAATGTGCGAAGTGGGGGGTTTGTGGTTGGTTTCCTTTTGGCACCAGTCATTGTGAAGGTCTTTGCTCACTTTGCAACGTCAGGCACTGCTCCGATTCGGGATGGTCAGAACTTGACACCCATTCGGGTGAGTCTGTGTTTGAGGGTAGCTTTCCTGGGATTGAATAAGGAAAAGAAGGGAAACCGAATCCCATTCTTGAGTCCATAATTTTGAGACAAACCTGTTTGGAGGGGTCCGCCTTGTACTGACATCTACCGCAGCTTTTGCCCAACAAATATTGGAGAACGAACCCTTGTTTATCAATATGACCACCCACCCGCTCACCTGCCCACCCGCCCGCACGCACGCACAGTGACAGGCACGCACAGTGACACGCACGCACGCACGCACGCACGCACGCACGCGCACACACACACACACACACACACACACACACACACACACACACACACACACACACACACACACACACACACACACACACACACACACACACACACACACACACACACACACACACACACACACACACACACACACACACACACACACACACACACACACACACACACACACACACACACACACACACACACACACACACACACACACACACACACACACACACACACACACACACACACACACACACACTGACACACTGACACACTGACACACTGACTCACTGTTAACAACCGCCCGCCTGCCGTCCTCCAATGTCACAATGGTCCGACTAGAGGGCCCCTCCTGGCGTCGAACCTGGGCATGGGACAGTTGAGGCCATCCCCCTGGCCTGTAGACTCAACTCACAGTTGTCAGTGGCTCAGCCGAAGCACAAAGGTCAGCAACGGTTTTCGCCGATACCATCACGTAAAAACTGGGCCTGGAAACAAGCAAGCAAACAAACAAACCAACCAACCAACCAACCCAACAAACAAACAAACAAAAAAACAAACAAACAAACAAACAACCAACCAACCAACCAACCAAACAAACAAACAAACACACCAACAACACAAAACAAACAAGCAAACACACAACAAACTTCCATCCACTTGTGTGGTCATTGACGGAACAGACAACTAGTCGCGAGCAATTTGTGGCACCCAAACAAAAGACACATGACAACGACAAAACCAAACCTGCAACGCCCAAAAGGCATGGTTGACCTTGTGGTACACGTCCTGGCATGGGTCATTGCTTTGTCACCCTTTCGTTGTGAAAGTGAGAGTTGAGTCACTTCAGCAACGGGAGGCTGAGCAAACCTGCTTGCCTACCAAGTGTGACACAGCTTGATTCGACCACTGGAAGAACTGGGACGGCTTGAAAACTCATGGAAGCCCCAACAAAACGGGCAAAGGCTGGCCATGGAACTAGCACGGGCTTGCCCTGGTCGTCCACCTCCACCACTCGTGCCTCAAGCAGTCCAGAGCAGTCTGAAAGACAGCCATGGAACAATGCCAGTCGCTGGCGGACATAGTAATACCAACAAATGCTTGACAAGTGCTACCTCACTGTTCAAGATCTGTTCGCTAGGGTTTTCATACAATACGTCCTCCTTAAACTTCACCTCGCCCAAAGAAAGATCGTTTTAACAAGCCCAACAAGGAAAACCTGAGGACCTCTGACTTTTTCAACGTTCAACCATTTGATTTGGGTGTCTATGCTGGAGGGCAACCTTTTGAGGTCGTTGGAGGCAAACCTAAAGAACATGCCTCCATTTCACGCGTGTGTTCTGCAAGGGTTCTCTTTTTAAGGTTGGTTTGACAGGAAATCCAAAGGAGCACCACAATTTGTGTGTCGCCCTAGACACACACATTTTTTGGCTTCGGTCGCCTTCATGGTATCCACTCGCACCTCAGGCACTTCGGGCACCTCAGGCTCCTTCTGCGGCTCCGGCGGCGCCTCCGTGGGCGAGCTCTTGGGCGACGTCTCATTGGAGCGCGGCGAAGTGTCGGCAACCTGTTGGCACAAAGTTTGCCTGGACGCCAAAGACTCCTAATAGGAGTCTGGAACCATTGTATGTTTTCCTGTGAGAAATGGCCAGTGAAAACAAAAGCTTTACAGCCCCCCGTTTAAGTTGACGGAGGGGTTGGCCCGACTCGCTCTATCCATTCCCACTGAGTCGAGAGCCAGTCCTGAACGCTCGAGCCACAGCACAAGGACAACACGTATGAGCCAAAACGTGCTAAATCTCACCCCTCCTGCGGTTTCGGCACGGGGAACGCCTTTCCCCTTTGACCCCCTTGTGATTGAAAATGCAGGGCCCACAGAACTGCAAAAGTCCTTTAACATCCTTTCACAAGGGGAATTCACTAGGCAAACCTGTCGCTCTCCTTGGCGCTGGCACAACCCCTTGGTGTAGCACGATGAAGCCACTATTGCTTGAACAATATCTCCTTTTGGACGCTCTCAAGATTGGGGTCCTAAAGATGGCTTGTTTGCTTTGGCTGCACTTTACATGCTCCAGCCAATAAGACGGTTCACCAATTGGAGAAACATCCTTCTGGTTTCCATTCAAGGGAACTGACACAGGTCTGCCTTTCGCCCCTTGAAAGGTACCGGGCCCTGCCCCTGCCTTGACACCTTGATGATGCTCCAGCCAATGGGCCCGGACTTCTTCCAAGGTTTCGAACTTCTCGGTGCATGAGGGGCACAAATGCTTGACCACCCGCCACGCCTCGCCAGCGGGGGGATTGATGGCCATGACAACCCCTTTCAACAATCACGGATTTGACAGGTGTCTCTGAAAGACTACATTCTTTTTGGGGAAGGCTCCTGTCCACTGCCATGATTGTTGGAAAGAGAGCACTTTGTCCCTTCTGCAACCATGCTTTGCAAAAGAGAAAGAGGCGGAGCTAAAAGTACGTCCCTGTTATGAAGGTCTTCATTCAGGGCGGTTTGGAGGGCCCAAAGAGAACCACCCATGTTGGGGCCTCTCTGATGTGGAGACAAACTGAATTGTTCTATGTTGATGTTTATTCACGGACACAAACATGAGGCAAACAATTTGGAATTGGTCCGCTTGCATTACGACAGAGTCTCCTGAAGTTCAGGAGGCCAAACACGCCGAACATGGGCAGCTGGATATATGTCTCGTCGTGTCTCCAAAGTTGGAGCGACACCTATCATAGGTCCCTGATTCTCACTTGCAACTTGCCGGTGTTCTATGGAGAACACACATATGTTTTGTGGTTGAGATTGAAGATGCGCCCGCACAAAAGTGAGGAACAGTGGACACCTGGGATTCCAAGCGAGCTTCCTGAAATAAGGTGCCTTCGTTCTTTCGGAGTGGTCACAAGTTGGTGCCCCTGCTGACGTGCAGTAGCAACCAACAACAAAGCCCTCTCAGGGATCCCCGTTTAGGGCCACCGCACCTAGCGCTCAACAGGAAGCCGAAGAGGCACTCAATAAAGCACATAGTAAGAAACACAGATGGGTGTTCTAAAATCGTGGATCCCTGCCTAGTGGTGCTGTCACTTGCATGCGCAACTGGGTGCAAAAGGAAACCAGCTGAAAACAAACCAGTTTTGGGACCACTACTTAAAGTCCCATGTTTGTGGAAAGTTTGCACTTTACTTTGGCTGCAGAAACGAAACAAACAAAAACAAATGAGCGCTTCAAACAGGTTGGTTTTAGAGAGGTCTGTGGAGGTCCAACAATCTAAACTTGACTTTCTGCAAACAAGCTCCCCGCCTCTGTCATTGGTTGGGTCTTGGGCGGCGAGTGCTTCTCCGGGGATTCTGCAAAGCCTGAGGCATGCGGGTGTCAGGTTTCAAGTAGGTCTGGATAAATCAGAAACAAAAACGCATGCCGGTTGGGCTTCCTTGGGGAAAATAGAATCGGAAAGGCTAAGACGGAAACCCTCTCCTTAAAGGGGTGCCACTGCGCAACTGGGACGCTTTGAGCAAAAGCAGCCTGTGGCAGCCTGCTAGTGCTATAGCGTGCAGACAGCGAGCCATCGTAGGCCTGGGAAACGTTCGCCTCATCTGGTCTGGTGGTGTAAACGATCCGCCGCACGGTTGGCTTCTCAGGCAAAGGCGTTGCATGAGCATCCCTTTGGCATGCTTTCGCTTCGGACTCTGGAGTCACGGTGCCGTAAACGGCTTCCTTTCGAGTCACTGGGGAGGCGGTGGTGTGAATGACTCTTCGCACCTCCGGCACAGCCTCAGTGCGAACAGCTGCTCTCACTCCCAGCGTCTCGTCTGTCCCCCGGGCCGTGACTGCACCCAAGTTTGTTCGGACTTGAGCCGTCTCCGCACTTCGAATGATCGGCATCGGCTTGGACTCTGGCGCCCGCTTCACGTCTTCCCGTGGTGCGCGGGTCACCCGTACTTCAGTCTTTGTCTCGGTGTAAACCACTCGCTTCACGTCCCGCTCACGGACTGGCGTGGCCTCTGCAAGCACCCTGCTCACTTCGGGCGGGGCTGCCTGACGCACCGGGGTCCTGGATGGTGCGCACTGGGAACCCACGAAGACGTAATTGCCATGAGGCCCGCTCATGAACTGGCTCTGTGGGGGTGCTGCTCGCGCAGTTTGCACCACCATGGCGGCTTCGCGGGCAAATCACCGTGCAACAGGCTGCAAAAGCAGAATTTAATTTGGGCTTAAATTCAACTGACTGAAGCACGAATTGGCTGCAGGCGGCGCTTTTTGCCCACGGATTTGCTGGACCACGAGAAGCTTATGCTTGAAACCAGCAAGCACGCCAAAGTGAACACATATTATCATGGATACTTAGCAGTGCCTCTCAGGATTCTACCAGTCTCAAGGCAAGCAGATCTCACTGCCTGTTGTTTGCATATCATCAGTTTTGAGATCTTAAGTCTCTAAGTGCTTTCTTGAGCGGTTGCTTCAAAAGCCATGGTGCCGCGCAAAACTGTCCAGCAACCAGGAACTTGCCTGCTCCGCTTGCAATGATCTCAGCTGCACAGCTGCCCACAACTTCCCTGCAGTGAACATGCCCGCACATGTGCAGCTACATTTCAATCTAGATATCAGATAGCTCTCTGCAAGACACGTGCAAGGGCGTTCCCAACAAGTAACAACTCGAGGAAATCGATTTGAGAACTGAGAACGTTCTGTCACCTTTTGGTGCACCTACATGATATCCAATTTGATCCGTCTTCCAAATGCTCCATGGCCACAGTGCTCTTGCAGGCAGCCATCTGAATCGGCAAATCCAATCTAGATCTCGGAGCGGTGGATGGAACATTCATTGCCAGTCGAATATTTCGGGGTCGGTCGATCAAAAAAACTGCCGTCTGTATGCCACCATGAAAAAAAAACAAAATGGTTTTTAAAGCATTGGCTTCTCCGTTGGCTTCTCCGATGGCTTCCCCGATATCCCGTTTCAACATTCGGAACATTTGACCTCGTGCTAAATGCGCACGCCAGAGGCCCGTCCTGGCACTGGGGGATGCACGTCTCCCGGCTCTTCACCGAAGCGAGACCACTGCAGGAGGGGCCTCGGTTTCCCCATGGCCAAAAGCAACACAGCCCTTCGCTGTGCCAAATGATCGGGTTTCTAGTGGCTTCTTTTCAACTATGTCCCCCAAGAGAGTCCCTAGGTAAGAAAGCCTCTTCTTGTTGGCTAAGATCACAAAACATCTGGGATGAGGAGCCACTCATGCCACTGGACAGGGCCAGCCCATTTGCTGCACAGTACTCTCCCCATCCCATCTCTAGGTTACATCTTTAAACAACTGGAACAGAACCCCAAAACGTTTGAAAACAACGATGGGCAACTCTCTTCTGCAATCCCTCCCACGCATTGACAGCGTGGCTTGGTCTCGTTTTGTTTTTGTTCTCCGTTCTTTGAGCAGCAAATATAGTACAAATGCGCGACCCTGTTGATCACCACATAGTGAAACGAGCCTGGACAAAAGCGCAAGGCTCCGTAATGGTACTGGTGCGAGTATCTTACATGTTTTCTCGACCTCTGTCACCACTCTCCGTTTTCGTCTGCTGGCCAGCGAGGCATGCACCAGAAACTCCAGCAGTTTGACAAGATGCCCTTGTCAAATGGATTCATTGTCCGATCATACACAAAGGCATCCTGGTCAAACAAGCTGTTGTACTCATCGTCATCCAACTGCTCCACTGGCACGTCGTCACCGAGGCTGGTGTCGTGCGCCACATAATTCTGCTTCTTCTTCCACTCCTGCGCCGTCTCATTCCTGGAGATGAGGCCCACATGGATCCTGAGCATGGGCCCCTCAATCGCCAGCAAGGCAATCGAGTAGGCCAAATGCAGCACGACAATGATCTCTCTCTGCAGGTCATCCATCTCGGCCACAAGGACTGCAACCCACAAGTCGATCATAATTCCCAGGAAAGAGATCAAGGTCAAGCACATCAGCAGTGTCACAAACTCCCGGTGGTTCAGAAGACCGATCGTATTCTTGAGCCATTTGCAGTAGTGGTCGTACCGGCGGATGGGCCTGGGATACTGCCACGACTTGTGCGCGCGCCTGGGCATGCCTTTCTCAAGGTCCATTCCCAGCTGCGCGTTGCGCGTCCGCTTGACTTGACCAGGATCCGCAAAAGCGCAGTACGTCATGCACCCCAGCGTGACAGCATAGAGTACAGAAAAAGCTGCAGAAAGTGCAGCTTGCGACATCAAGGTCATTCGGCTGAGAATCGGAATTTGCACCGTCATCATGCATATGGCTCCAATAATTGTTGACGATGCAAGTGCGGCAGGCAGAATGGGTTTGAAATCGACGCCCCAGAATGTGTACTCCAAGCTGGGGCCCTGGCCTTCCTCTTCATCTTCCTCATCATCCTGCAAGCCTTCTTCACAAGACTTCTGAGTGCTTGACGTAGGCCTGACAGTCGGAATGTCGCTGGCTCATGTTTAAACGGCTTAAACAAACTGATAATTAAGCATTATTTAAGTTTAAACAGCATTTGATTACACGTTCCCTTGACACACAGTAAAATCCAGGTGAACATTTGGGAGCTTGTTCAAGCGCTCCCTTGGCGCAGTCCAGGAAGTTGCGCCAGTGTCCGTTTAAACGCTCCCTGAGCCATTTTTGCAAGAAGCAGCCTTCTGGCACGAGCAAATCAAAGCACCACCACCACCACCGCCACCACCACCACCACCACCACCACCACAACAACCACAACCACAACCTCAACCACAACCACAACCACAACCACCACACAGGAAGGAAAATGCGGGTGTCGGGTTGTTTAACCGTTCAGTGTGTGAACGGTCCGCCAGGGGTCGTGTACACATCACTTCCACAATTAAACATGTTTAAGCGGTTCACCAAACAGTGTGTGCCTCTGTAACCCTTGAACCTGACTTTGAACATCTTTAAACAATGTGTCCCTCAAGGGTCGTGTAGACATTGTTTAGACACTATAATCATGTTTAAATAGTTCGCCTAAAAAGTTGCTACCTCAGGGGCTGTTTGAACGGTGTGAAAACGTGCCTCAACACAGTACGCTAAACTATCTCTCTCCCAGAGGCCCTCCAGCACGCTTGCCCATGGCTAGTTTCTTACGTCGTACCGCTGCAGTATGGACTTGTTGAAACATGTTCAAACATCTTTCGGTTGGGATGTGGTTAAATACGTTTAAACAAATTTAAGGGAGGGCCTGTAAACGTGTTTAAACGTTTTTAATATATCAACGGTTTGGTGATATGGGTTGATGTCTAAAACTTGTTCATCCCTTTCCTGCCTGACAGCAGTCAAGAGGGTTGGCAGCGGCCTGCTGTCAGTTGGGGATACAACCTTGCGAACGTAGGCAGGGGTAGGAGGCTGCATGAGCGAAAGGCCATGGGCATACATCGGCTGCATTTAGCAAGTGCAACTTCTGCTTGACAAGAATGACTTATCTTATCATTCTTTGCTTTATGCTTACCGTTGGAGCATTCAAGCCCATCTTGTCATGCCAGCAAAGCAGGAACAACCCTGCGACAAACGCTCACTATCTGCGCTCCCTTGAGCCAGTCATCCGGACATAGAGTATATTGGGTGCTGCGCTGGAGTCTGCCAGACTGATCCGACCCTTCGCGCAAGGTTAACTTGTTGCTGGGTTTGATTGGGGCAATCTACAAACAAAGGAGCACAGGATCTGCAACGGGCTTTGTCGTGGCTTTTTATGTGGCTTGCTTCATTCGGCTGTCAACAGGCAAGCCAAATAGGGTGCAAGGGGAGAGGGGTAATGGGGAGGGGAAAACTGAGATTAAAAGCAATTGCACTCAGGAACACTCTGTAACACTCAATAACCCTCTTTATGAGGTATCAGGTTCAACCAATTTTTGCCCAGCGGTGCAACCACTAACTGCAGCCATGGCTGCTGATGGCGTGCATCACGTCCGGCGACGGGCAGGCGGACTCCGCGCAAAGGAAGGCGTTGGGAGTGAGCCGGCCTCGAGCAGTGGGCGCCATGTCTGGGACCCGACTCGAGGACCTTGGGGAAACTGACACAAACACCAGGGGGCTGGGTTTTGGTGACGTGTTTGTGAATAATCTTAAACAGATCCTCTTATGTAGTGCGACCTGTGTTTTGGAGGAACACGACTTAGAAAGAGGCCCATCCGCGTTTCATGTAAGGAATCCTCCTTGCGTTTCGAACGAGAGCGGGAAACATGTGTTTATCAGCGACACCCTTTCCCGGATGACACCGAGGACCCTTGATCTTTGGGTCTGCGTTTGGGGGTTGTCCGAAACAGGCTCCCTGTTGGGAGCCGACCAAGGTGTCGGCTGCTCAATTTGACATCCGCAGTTGTCTATACCTCAACATCGATGTGCAACCCAGCCTTTTGACTGTGCTTGTCTTCAAGTGGCTGTTTCTTGAAATCGGGAGCCACTTTCAAGGCTGTCCCAGTGTTTCCCTTCAAAACAAATATCCAAGCGAAGCTGGTTGGAGGCGACATCAGCTTGAGTTGCTCACATCGCCGATGCTGCTGCTGCATGGGATCAACCAAAGTGACTAAGAACCATTCCACCAAACAGGGTGCTAAATGTGCCCGGCATAATTCAACATGTGTCCATCTCCTTGTGGTTTCCTTGGAAACCCTGAAACAACAAATACGGCTTTTCGGCAACAGATTCCTAAGCCGGCAATCCCCCCCCCATCCTCCCCCTTTCTCCCCCCCCAGCCGGGAAGGCCTCTGGAGCAGCTCAAAGTGCTCTCGGATGGCGTGTAGCCACTCTCACACTGAGTAGTGCAGATTCCGCCTGGCGCAATCTTTGGGTCGTCAACTGATTCGTCGCGTCGGACGCATTCTTAAGTTCCGGCTGGCTGCTTCTTCCCAGTCCAGCAGGTGTTGTCTATGTGTTTGTTTGGTTTCAACCACTTCAGTGAAGTTTCTAGAGTTTGCCTAGAATCATGTTCCTTAGTTAATGGTGTTTTGGTTCCCCTGAGGTTGCTATATCAGCTCTGAGGAGAGCAAATTACGCACGGCCCGCCATCATCAAAGTCCCAGATCGCACAAGTTGCCAGCCGTATGCGTTCGGCAACAACACGAGTGGTAATCACAGTCCATGACAGCAAGAAACACAGGTAAACATGGCATTAGAAGCTGCTTGGAGAGTCATTAGCATCCACAGGAAAGAAAGCAAACCTGCAAGGCAGAGCCTTCTGGAATCATGGAAGCGAGACGGCCATCATCTACAAATCACTTTCTGTCCACTTTCAAGATTGTTCGTGACTGACTCGCCCATTGGCCATTGACCTGACAAGGATGTATTGCGCTGATTCTGCTGAAAGACGGCCCCATGACGAAGCTTCCCTTCTTGGATTCTCATTGAACGTCTGGTTGGGCCACACCCCCCTGATTGATGACGATATTCCATTGTCTGCCGCAAAACCAACATTCAACCACTGAACACGGAATCATAGACCCTGGTTCATCAATCCAGGACCCAACTGCTCAGGGGCCGTCGGAGAAAACCGGGAAGTGATGAATCCTATCGCTTGGCGAAGCCCAGTGAAGCAGTTTATCAGACTTCACGTGGTGTCCCTTGAATACAATCTAGAGCAGTAAATGGAACTGGGTGGCTGACCTAGCGCCCAATCGTTCACGCAGAACTCTCTGGACAGCTTACGAGGCACAGCAAACAACGCAATTCCCATTGAAGGATTTGCCCGGACCAGTGTCATAATCGAAACCTGGCATTTGCGAGATCTACCCAGGCGGTTATCTGCAACCGACTTGTGGTTGGGATTGTCCTTTGCTAACTTTCACTGGGCTTCGAGTGGCAGCTCACCGACCTCACCCAGACCCACCAGCCCCGAATCGATTCGCCTGGCGCCAGAGTGGAGCCCTCCAGACACGGCTGCGCCGAAAAGCTCACCTCAAGTTGATGCTGTCAGAAAGATGTAAGTACCCTAGCACCACCCTACACCCAGTGGCATTGGCAGACCAAATGAACTTGACCTAAACCTGCTGAATGATGAGACAAAAACAACTCTTCCAACGGACCCACCAAGCAACCACAAGGCGAGCCCGCCGCCACCAGACTGTCGCAAAGCAGGCGTGCAGTTGCTTACTGTTCTTTAGATGTCTAGGGTTGTTGACAAGTTTGGGAAGTGTTCGACATGCCAAAGAAAGCCCAATGCCAACATGACAAATGCCAAAATGACAGTTCCAAACTTTGGTTGAGCACTGTCAGAAACTGGCACACAAAGAAACATATGCCAAACTCATTTTCACACAGCTTCCCGCCGAGTGTCTAGAATTGCTTAAAACAAACATCCGCCACAAAACCGTGCTTGAGTACCACTCAACGCACCAAAAAGGCGGATCAGTCTTGGCACCGACCTTGTGCGCTTGTTCATGATTCTTCTTGACTGGCTTGATTGGATTCGAGAAACTGCTGCACCTCACTGCGCCATACCCTCTCTGCATCCAGCTCAACCAGCCTCTTGAAAAGCTGTTCGGTCTCGATATTTGTTTGGCGCTTCTCTGTATCGCATGCCTGCAAACGGTAGAGGGCAATCAACGCATCCACTTCACCATCGGAATTGCGAGTCACTTGAAACTTCATGTAGAAAATGGAGCGGACACCGTTTTCAATGTTCATGCTGCGAAGAGCCTTGTTGCTGCCGCGTCTGGCTTTGGCAGCCAGCTTCAAGCCTTCTCCAAATTCTTCTGGCAAGCCAGCCTTCACCTGAACGTTCACAACCTCTTTCCAATCCTCTAGGCTGTAGCCCAGCTCCTCCTGCACAAAGCCATCATTCCTAAACGCGGCATAACCCTGCTCAGTTTGTTTACGCACTCGTCAATTTCTTTGTCTTTTGCATCCTTGGCGGCGAATATATTTTTCAACATCTCCCGGTGTTTTCCCGACAGTTGCGCTACATGCGACGCAACGCTTCCTGCTGCCATCTTCAGAGACCATGGAAGGTAAACAACAAGCTCCGGTGCATGCCCCGATGCCACCATCTCAAAGTACGCCTTCCAGTCGTCTGAGCTGGCAACTGTAATGTCTACGTGTCTGTTGGGACACCAATAGGAGACTTTGGCATCGTCAATGCTGTAGTCTTGAAGCGCTTGCTGGCCACGGAGGTAAGTTATTGGGCTTTGGCCTCGGGGCACCACCTTCTTGCCCAGCGCCGGGTTCTTGATGTCAAGGGGCAACGGTGGAGTTGACTTCTGTTCCTTGCCCATGGACCACATCTTCCAGCCTTCATTGAACAATTTCAGGGCAGCTGATGCTGTCTCCAACCCAACGGGCAACTTGTCAGGCGAAGACATCCAACGGCACACACCAAAATGACCACCATAGCGGTTCCTCAATGCTGGGAGCACACGGCGAGCAAACATGGCAAGCAACTGGACACAATGGACTGTGGATACGCGCCTGAAGATGCCTGCAGAATGAATGTAGCTTGGGACAATCAGCGTGAATCAGCTATCTGAATGACAACCATTGGGATCACCATTGTTTGAAACATGATAAAATGCCGGTCTTGTAAAGTTACAGTAAGCACAACCAGTCAGTTTGAGGCGGTTCAGACATTTTGAGCGGTGGCCATGCAAACTCCATGCCTTCATCTTACACGTGGCAGGCAACAAACAGAATGCTGGCACCGTCATGAATCAACAAATGTTGCTTGACACCCTCTGGGTGGCAAACATCATGCGCATGACTTGCAGGCAACATACCCAACACAATTGTGTGCTAAAACAAATGAACCCACCATGAATCCTATTGTACTGTGTTGCTCATGGTTAAGCAGCTAAACTGCCGCCCACGCGAACAGTGAGAGGTGGGATGGATAATCCGTCTGCTGCTTTGCGGTGAGATCTGAAGATGGTCTGGATTTCGCTTCGAGCATGCTTGGCATCTCGAAAAGGATTTTGTGCGCTTTGACTAGTTGGATCTACAAACCCTCTTTAGCTCAGGTTTAGCATGGTTGAATCTGGCACATCTTCGTCTTTGTGCACATACAGGGACTAGTGTCATCGTCTTTCACCGATGCCTTGGATGCGTCCAACCTGGCGCCCGGGGCCGGCGCGTTCCAGGGCGCGGCGCAGGACTCCTCGGCGCAGGCGAACTGCGACGGCGCCAGCTGGCCGCGGTCGCACTGCAATGTGGCGGTGGAGGCCACGTAGCCTCGGGCGGGGAGGGTGGTGTTGGGGGGTGGTGGTGGGGGCTGGTGAAAATGGGGTGGCGGGGGTGGGATGGGGTTGGTGGTGGGCTGGTGGGGTGGGGTTCTGCGTTGGACTTGAGGCAATTACCAAAATGGTGGGGTGTGCTGTTGCTATTGAGGTGTCCACGCATGGTCAACGCAAACCACGTATGCATGCTAAAACGAGGCTGAGGCTCAGGCACACATCATCCATTTCTGGGACCTATGCTTTTCATGGCCCATTGCTCCAAGTTCTGAATCAGTCCTTGATAGGAATCGAAGTCCTACTACTGTCTATTTTCTTGTTGGTTTCCATTGAGCCGTGCCAAATACTCTTGTGTAAAAAGCGGTCCTATGAACTTGCTTTCGCGGACCCTTTCGCGATGCTTTCGGGACCCCATGTTTTGCTTCGCGGGCTTTGTGTTCTCTAGAATTGCTTTCGCGACGGTTTCGCGGCGGACTGTCACACAGCACGCAGGCTTTCGCGGGCCTTTCGCAGCGGGACCTTCTTTGGTTATTTTCGCGATAAGCTTTCGCGGCCTGCGTTTTGGCTTTCGCGGGGATTCTATAGGACACCCCCCTTTACTACTTTGCATTGCCAGGGGTTATGGCGCTGCTCAATTGAACACCAACCGCAAGGGAGTGGGTCTTCCTTTTGGCATCACCTAAAAGCGGGGTTGACAAAATGGTGCAAAAACCCTGCCATGCAGGGGTTGAAACAAACCACTGACGCCGTGCCTGGCTGACACGCTGCGCTGCACACAGCTCCGCTCTCGATCTGGGCACCTTCCGCGCAGCTCACCGTCCTAGGCGAGATTCGAGTCGCCCAACTGGGGAGGGCGGGGGGCGCCTGTGGCACCCCCGTTTTGAAAAAGGGAAGCCTAGGGGGAAGGAAATCTACAAAGGTCAACAAATGGGGTCGAGCACATTGATACACCCCACCTTCTCGGTCCCAGAGCTCAATCCAAATAGCTCTAAGCGGTGACAGCGGTGATGCTTAAAGCTTGAAACCATTCTAGAAGCGAAATAGTAGAGTCTCCTTTTGCCCCGAAAGGTGGTGCTTAAATCGCCCTGCATTTGCAATCCAGAAGCGAGGAACCAACGAGCGGCCAAATCTGCAGCCGGACTAATTCCACACAAGTCAAGCTACCCTAGTCAGCAATGCGTTCGAACTGTTGGGAGCTTGTAATCGAACTGCCCCAGAAGGCAACACTTGAAGGAAAATGCAGTCTGTCAGAAGTCAATCGCACTTTGGCCCCAAGCCCCCAAGTCCCAACCTTATTGGGAGCAAACTAAGGGTATGGAAAATGTTGATATCTATTCTTTCTCTGAGAAATGAGTCAATGGGCCATTTAAGCACCCAGCCCTTCAGCCCCAAGCCCGAAATCTGACCCAAGCGCAAGCGCCATCCGAGGTGCGCTGCGTAAGCCACGTGCTGCGGCGCGTGGCACATGGGCTCCACGGTGAACGTCACCGGCACCGCGCCCAGGCCTTGGCCTTGGTGCGTTGATCCTGACTCAACGCCAGCGGACCGAGGGGGAGCCATAGGAAGCCATAGGAAGGTTCGCTTCTGGCCCTTCATGGCCCCCAATACTCACGGCTTTTGAGGCTGGCTCCCCTTGGCTCTAAGTCAGCGAATCACAAGAACAGGGTAGGGCAAACCTCTCGCAATACAGACATGTGTGCAGTATCATGGCATAAGTTGGGTTTATTTGTATCCCAAATACCTATTCTAATTAATTCGGCCCATAGTGCGCATGCTTCAATCACCGTTGCAAACAAATATTCAAAAAAAACACACATGCATGGCTGAATTTGACTGCCCTTTCACAGTGATCCGGGTGCAGTATTGATGGAACAATATGTGGCGGTGTTCGGGATTCATTTGTTCCATCGGATGCAAGGTCATGGACTGCCAGTCTACCATCACAGCATGGGGTTGCGGGGTACTTGAACACACCGAGTCATGCTCATGGGGGCAACATGTTCGTCATTGAGCCCCTCAAGCTAGGTCCTCTTGCGCGAGGCGATTGGGACGCGCTCTCGCCCCGTGCTTTTCCATCCTCTGACCTGCCGAACCGAGTAGCCAAAAGAGACGGCCCAAAGGGTCCAGCGCCCGTCACTGGGCAGAGCAAGCTCCAGAAGCGAGCCCTCCAACTGGCAAAGCCTGAGCCAAAGCGGCGTTCCATGCGCCAATGGTAGAAAAGGCCAGGCAAAAGCCACCTTTTCCCTCATAAACATATCCCCCAACCCGCGGAATGTTGAGTCTGACAGGCTTCAAAAAGCAGGCTTCCTATCACAAGCAGCCTCTGTTTTTTCTGTGTTTGGTTCATTCTTCCCATTTACAAACACTCGAAAGTGCTGTAGCGCAAAGCAGCGCCCAAGTCATGAGCCCCTGGCCAGGCTCTGTAACACAGATCGCCAACCACAGCGCTACATCGGCACATGGGTTGTCCTTCTTCAGGGTAAAGAGGTTATCTTAGAGGGAAAGCACAAGGCGTGTGAGAAAGCGCAAATGGAAACCGCCCATTTGGGGGGTGGGTCCGGAGACGAACCCACACTCTTTTTTTTTTACGGATTGTGTTCTTTCCGAGTGGCTCGCGCTGCTTCGAGGCATCAGAGGTCTCATAGACAGTGCAAAGCGAGGGGTCGGAGCCTCAGATTGGGTCCCAGCCATGCATTAACATAAACATCATTCCGGTTAAACAGTGATTCTTTAACCAGCCCAAATGTGCCCTTTGAAGTTTTTGTTTGGGGCTTCTCTGTTCAATCGCCCAAAAGAAGGATCCCTACACAGACGCTCTTGGGAGAACAATACACACCGAGGCTGGGGTTTTACAAAAAGTCCAAGATCGGCCTTGGACAAGTCACATGCAAACAGCTGTTTAGAAGCTGTCCACACTGAAGGCTGGCAAATGAATGAGAAAAGCCGTAAAGCAATCAGCCATGCAAAGCAAGAATACAGGACTTGCTCAATCAGAAAAAAAAGAAAGCACGTGTCCTTCCAATCGGAAAGCAACATGTCATCTAATCTGAAGATCCCACTCCTGGGGAAGAATCAAACAAGGCTCCTTCTTTTGCCAAAGGCTCCTTTTACTTTCACCCAAACAGGAGGTACGATGCAAACCCCGTGGAGCACGGTGGGTGCGGTCGTGAAAGCCTCACAGCCCTTCAGCCAAAGCAGCTTGGGTGTAGCGTGGCTGCTGGGTTCACGGCGAAGGCATCTGCCACAGAGTTGATGTCCTGAGAGGTCGCACCGTTTTGTCTGGTCTGCGACCACTCAAGTGCCTCTGAAGATCAATGATGCCTGAAGTTCAGTGGTGCACATGAATTTCACAGCCACACCAACAAGTAATTTGACAACACTATTGGGGTTGTGCAAAATTAATGTTCATTTCTCCGGAGAAAAAGAAAACAAAACAAAAAAACTGCCCTTCTGCCACCCTTCCGCAAGCCTTCCTCGCAATGCCACGCCCATCTAAAGCACAAGTTGTTGCTGGTTTTTCTTGCATGGTTTTCGGCTCTTTGAATCCTACTGGTGAAGAGTTTCCGGGCTGTGAAACTAAAGCTGGAGCTGGCGCTCTAGAGCTGCGCAGTGCGCAGCTCTAGAGGGCAGCCATTCGCCAGCTATTGCCAGAAGCGTTCAGGAAGTTTCAACATGAAGATTCCTTTGCGGAGGGCCTGAAGGGGAAGAGGCTTGCCTGGACAAACGCGCCTTTCGTCCTCACTTCTCCTCGCATATTTCGTGTTGGCTCAGTTCCCTCTCCGACCCTAAATCTCTGACAAAATCACGGCGCTTTCCCGGTTTTCTCAGCACCTCGCAGAGTCAGTGCGATGGGATGACCATGGTTCTCTGCAGCGTTTGCCACACCACGTGCTTGGCTTTCTCTTGGATTCATGATGATTATGAAAGACGCCACAAAAATATTGTGCCAATGTTGGGACATACCCGTATGGCCGCAGTTTGCCCTCTAGCAAATCTATCCATACATACCTTTGCCTTCATGTTTGTTTCCCATTGCCTCCAGCCAATCAATGTCCGCAGATTCACCAATATGTAGTTGCACCACCATAGTCTACATGAGAATTGGCATGTAACCAACGAAAGGTATGGTGTCTCAAAGTATTGGGCACAACCCACAAAGCCTTGAACTTTGACCATATCCTGAGGTGGGAACCTTGGAGGGACCCCGGTGACTTGACCTGGAGCATGCCTTGAGCTCATTGGGCCGTGCAGTCAAGGCGCTGCTTGTGTTTGGATGAGCTCCTCTCCTCACGCGCCGAAGGCCGACAGTTACACCGCAAAGATGGGGTGATAAATGTTCATGGTGCTGTTCAAACTACAACGACGAAAGCATTGAAAGCGCAACAACACATCGAAAGCATTGAAAGCGAATCTTTTGATATCTTCAGTCGTGATGCTATATGGAACTCTGTAGGCGCCCAAATTGAGAAGATGACCATGCCATCAAAAGCCATCAGAGCGGAAAAGGACACAAGCAAAAGGCCTTTGCGGACGTCATTATACGTGGTCCTATGTTCACCAACCCTTTTCAACGGTACTCCGTATTGAATTTCCCTATCAACACCCAACTAGGGTGTAATTCAACTAGGGCTACTGGTACCCCTTGATTGCTTCCAAACCCTGTAATAGTTGTCTAAGTCCGTTCCAAGGGCTCCACGACCATCCCTGCCAACCCCAAGTGCAGGGGTGCTTTGACCATGGACCCTCATGCCGTCTTTTTGCTTTTAGGGTTCCAAAGTCCAAATCTCTGCCATGAGCCCCTTAGACATGACCCATTACAGGCCACGAAAACGAGCGCGCCTTTGGTGCTTCTAAACATTCAGGGATACCTTGGAGGAAAACAAACACGGACCCGAACAGCGCCCCACACGCTCACGGGTCAGCGCGCAGCCAAGCAGCCAAAGGTCGACACTGCGGTACCTTCGAGCCACTTGAAGTAGATGGTGCCTCGGCATGCAACTAGGGGCTGTGCTTTTTTGAGGCTCGGTACCCTTCTCAGATTGGTTTGAATGGAAACCGAAAGGAACACATGAAATCCTATAATATGATACATATACCTATTTGGATGAATCGAGGTCACCCCACATCTAATTGAGGAGACCGGTCAAGTGGCGAATGAACTTTTATAGTTGACCAATCTGAATTCTGGGTGGCTTTGGCTTGGCTTTTGTTTCGGTTGGTTTAGGAATTGGTTCAGGTTGTTCTTAGGGTGGATTTAGGGTGGGTTCAAGGTAAGTTTAGGGTTGGTGTAGGGTTAGGTGGGTTTAGACTGGGGGTGAGTTTAGTGTCGATTCAAGGCAACAATGAGACAAACCATCAAAAGCCGCCAAAAGCCACCAACCAAAAGCCGCTAAAATCCACGAAGCGGTAAAAAACCGCCAAAGCAAAACATCCGCAAAAGCCGCCAACCCAAAACACAAAAGACGAAACAATGCGTCTCCACAATACCTCAACCATAACCAAGGCTGGCAAGAGAAGACAGCTGACCTTCACCAGGCTGGCTGCGCCCGGGAGATCCCGAGAGCCACTGCCGAATATTGTGCCATAACAAGGGAAGCCATAATTCAACAAGCAGGCGTCTTTCCAATATTGATTCAGAGCCAAAGCAAGGGGAGCCATGGGTGATTGTGGCCCCCTGGCCCTTTATGGTCCTCAATGGCTCTGAATCAGTATAGGAGCCTTCAGTTCTAATGTTGTCCATTCTGCCTCTGTCTGGTACCCTACGCAAACTCAGTCAAGTTGCTGTTGGCCCGAGTCTCCAACAAAATGCTGCGCCCCGCCCACTGCACGGACAGAGAGGGCTGCATGCCTGAGGGCAGGCGCAAATGCGCTGGCCTTGATGTGACCGAAGGCCAATGACATAGACGAAGTAAACAAGGTTTGGAGCTGCCGATGCAGCTCTGCGCACCATTTTCAGCGCACCAACTTGCTACCCACCTCGGCATGGAAACTGCCTCGCCACTTCTTGTCACGTGCCGATCCTGGGGATGCCGGGGAGGAAAATGGTCAAACTTCCGGGCGGCATGTGTCGTTTATCTACGCTTGCGACTTTGAGCGCTGCACACAATTTTATCGAGTTACCCGCTTGGGGTAGAGTGGGATTAGGTAGCTGGCTACCTGATCATAATTGGCCCAGTCAAGCCTTTGCGGCAACTCGTCCCCCGCGCCTGTCATCAGCAAGGCGGCACTTCGCACCTCGGCACTCCATCGGTCCACGCCTGCGCGGGTTCACGAGTTCGTGGGTTGGCGGGCTCGCTCACTCAGTCGCTATCCCTCTATCAAGGTCTGTAAATATGTTTGAGGGTCCAAAATCCATGTGAAGAGTTCTTGAAGGAGTCAAGCAAAATCCCTTTGCTCGCCCCCGGACCAAATAATGTTTGACCGGTGCCCTTGTCGATGTCAAATGACTCTGCTGGCACATCCCCGCACGCTGCCTGTCAACAGCCGCACATCCACAACCATGAGGATGTGGTCCTAAGCCATCAAGTGCATTAACATGCTGCATTGACACTCCGGCTATGATATTATATATACACATCCGACAAAGGACATGACATGACTGCACCCAGTCGTGGCCGGCTCGGCTGTGCAAGAAAAGCAGCAGGCCCTAATTTCGGGAACGGACAAACTGGACGGGTCTGATTTGAATCCCAAAACCAGCAAGCTTTTGGGAATTGTACCAAAAAGCTGTCACACAGGGGCAAGTAGTTTAGCACTGGAAAGAACACTTGTTTGCTGGGTAGATGTTGAAGGACTCCTTTAAGCAGAACGCATCAACAAGAGAAACGGGTGCCGCTGGCCAAGTGGGTTTGCCTTCCGACACTAGCATGCAAAAATCGATGTGTCGAAACGGACCCCACTTTGGATGGTTTGGAAAGGGAAACAAAAACGACCCCACTCCCCCACCCCACTACTACGGGTGCCCAATGTTTGGAAACACTGTTGGAGATCACTCCGAGCAGTCGCTCCTGGTATCCAGGAACAAAGCCAATCCTTGCCATCTGGTGGCTTTTTCACGCATGGCAGCCGAGTTGAAACAATTCGGCACGTAAAATTCAATGTCAACTCTTCCCTTAATTAGTGGTTCCCGTGGGATATAATTACACTCAATTACTCTAAAAGCCCAGGTATGGCTGCGAAACGCCAATTTAGCTGTGTGCTTACTTTTACATCATCGTTCTTGCAATAGTCCCTGACAGCAGTGCCTCCGCCTTGCTGACATTGAGGGGAGCTGTCCGCTTGGTTTTCCTTTCAGCACATCCTGACACATCGCTTTTCCAGCTCCTTGTACTCTCCGAAAATGGAATACATCCTTGTTGGATGGTAACTCAAGGGAAACAAGCGGGCAACAACCCCACATAACCCCACTTCCAGGGCCAAACGGTTTATTGGGACACCAAAAGGACACCAGCCATCTTCGGCCAGAAAGGAATCGTCTGTCGATGCCCGGTCACTTATGCTGTTCCCCGCTACCCCGATAAATAATTGAAACAACCGCAGAATGTGGGTGCTTCCTGAATAGGAATCTCCTTCTTGGTTGGCTTCTGATGAAAAACGCAGGCAAGCAGTTCCCCTCTTTCAGGCGCACCCAAGGACTAGAACGTGTTGGGATTGGGGGTGGCACAAAATCCTGCAATTGCAATCATTTTGCCGACCTGAAATTCAGAAATGCCCCCCCCGAACCCTTCATCATAAGATTTAGAGCCAAGGGAAGGTTCTAACTTTCAATGATCCTCAATAGGCCTGAGCCTGAGGAAACCGCCGACAACAGACGGCGTGTTGGACACAAAAAATGCTCCTTGCCTCTTTACCTGTTCCCCTCCCCGAACCCCTCCCCAGGGGCACCATTTCAGACTATTGCGGGGGGGGGGGGGTCCACGTACTACGCGGTGATTCGAAGACGCTTCACTAAATCTGTTCATTGTGCGGGCTTGCGCAACTCAGTTTGTCAAAAACATTGGGGTGTTTGATTCCCCCCGGGTGCGCTTTCGCATCCTTAGCAGCTCCAGCGGCACATCGCCAGCATCACCTGCATCATCCGCATCAGCGCCTGCCAAGGATGCGGATGATGCAAGTGATGCTGGGGATGTTGCCCATGCTGGTGAAGGAAATGAAGGGGGGAAAGGGGGAAAGGATCTCAACAGCGAAAGGGGGGGAAAGATCTCAGGGAGGAAAGGGAGAAGATCTGGGGAAAAAATGCCTTAAGGGGGAAAGGGGGGAAAAGATCTTTGGGAGGAAAAGGGAAATCTTTCTCGGGGGGAACAGGCCCTAAGGGGCAATGGGGGGACAGGATCTCAAACGGGAAAGGGGGAAAAAGACTTTAAAGGATCTTAAGCGGGAAAGGGGGGAAAAGATCTTAGGGAGGCAAAGGGAGACGAACTCAGGGAAAAGGACTTAGGGAGGAAAGGGGGGGAAAGATCTTTGGGAGGAAAAGGGAGAAGAACTGAGGGTGGGAAAAGGCCTTAGAAGGAAAAGGGGGGAAATAAATGATCTCAACAGGGAACTGGGGGGGGGGGGAAAGATCTTAGGGAGGAAAGGCAGAAGATCTGGGGCAAAAAGGCCTTAGGGGGGAAAGGGGAGAAATGATCTCAACAGGGAAAGGGGTGGAAAAGATCTTAGGGAGGAAAGGGAGAAGATCTGGGGAAAAAAGGCCAACAGGGAAAGGGGGGAAAAGATCTTAAAGGAGAGAAGCTCTCAGGGGGGGAAAGGCCTTGGGAGGGAAAGGGGGGAAAGGATCTCAACAGGGAAAGGGTGGGAAAGATCTTAGGGAGGAAAGGGGGGGGGAAGATCTTAGGGAGGAAAGGGAGAAGATCTGGGAGAAAAGGACTTAGGGGGGAAAGCCCAACAGGGAAAGGGGGGAAAAGATCTTAGGAAGGAAAAGGGAGAAGCTCTCAGGGGGGGGAAAGGCCTTAGGGGGGAAAGGGGGAAAAGGATCTCAGCAGGGAAAGGGGGGGGGGGAAAGATCTTAGGGAGGAAAGGGAGAAGATCTGGGGACAAAGGCCTTAGGGGGGAAAGGGGAGAAATGATCTCAACAGGGAAAGGGGTGGAAAAGATCTTAGGGAGGAAAGGGAGAAGATCTGGGGGAAAAAAGGCCAACAGGGAAAGGGGGGAAAGATCTAAGGAAGGAAAAGGGAGAAGCTCTCAGGGGGGGGAAAGGCCTGAGGGGGGAAAGGGTGGGAAGGATCTCAACAGGGAAAGGGGGGAAACAATCTTAGGAAGGAAAAGGGAGAAGATCTGGAAAGGCCTTAAAGGGAAGGGGGGAAAGGATCTCAACAGGGAAAGGGGGGGAAAGATCTCAGTGAGGAAAGGGAGAAGGTCCCAGGCAGGGAAAAGGCCTTAGGGGGGAAAGGGGGAAAGGATCTCAACAGGGAAAGGGGGCAAAGGATCTTAGGGAGGAAAAGGGAGAAGATCTGAAAAGGCCTTAGGGGGAAAAGGGGGAAAGGAGCTCAACAGGGAAAGGTGGGAGAAGATCCTAGGGAGGAAAAGGGAGAAGATCTTGGGGGGGAAAGGGGGAAAGGATCTCAACCAAGGGAAAAGATCTTGGGGAGGACAAGGGAGAAGATCTCAGGGGGGGAAAGGCCTTAGGGGGGAAAGGGGGGAAAGGATCTCAACAGGGAAAGGGGGCAAAGGATCTTAGGGAGGAAAAGGGAGAAGATCTTGGGGGGGAAAACGCCTTAGGGGGGAAAGGGCGGGAAAGGATCTCAACAAGGAAAGGGGGGAAAAGATCTTAGGAAGGAAAAGGGGGAAGATCGCGGGGGAAAAAAGGCCTTAGGGGGGAAAGGAGGGAAAGGATCTCAACAGGGAGAGGGGGGAAAACATCGTAGGGAGGAAAAGGGAAAAACTCAGAGGGAGAAAGGGCCTTAGGGGGGAAAGGGGGAATGGATCTCAACAGGGAAAAATGCAAAAGATCTTAGGGAGGAAAAGGGAGAAGATCTCAGGGGGGGAAAGGCCTTAGGGGGGAAAGGGGGGAAAGGATCTGAGCAGGGAAAGGGGGGGAAAGATCTTAGGGAGGAAAGGGAGAAGATCTGGGGGCAAAGGCCTTAGGGGGGAAAGGGGAGAAATGATCTCAACAGGGAAAGGGGTGGAAAAGATCTTAGGGAGGAAAGGGAGAAGATCTGGGGGAAAAAAGGCCAACAGGGACAGGGGGGAAAGATCTAAGGAAGGAGAAGCTCTCAGGGGGGGAAAGGCCTCAGGGGGAAAGGGTGGGAAGGATCTCAACAGGGAAAGGGGGGAAACAATCTTAGGAAGGAAAGGGGGGGGGGAAGATCTTAGGGAGGAAAGGGAGAAGATCTGGGAGAAAAGGACTTAGGGGGGAAAGCCCAACAGGGAAAGGGGGGAAAAGATCTTAGGAAGGAAAAGGGAGAAGCTCTCAGGGGGGGGAAAGGCCTTGGGAGGGAAAGGGGGGAAAGGATCTCAACAGGGAAAGGGTGGGAAAGATCTTAAGGAGGAAAGGGGGGGGAAGATCTTAGGGAGGAAAGGGAGACGATCTGGGAGAAAAGGACTTAGGGGGGAAAGCCTAACAGGGAAAGGGGGGAAAAGATCTTCGGAAGGAAAAGGGAGAAGCTCTCAGGGGGGGGAAAGGCCTTAGGGGGGAAAGGGGGAAAAGGATCTCAGCAGGGAAAGGGGGGGGGGGGGAAAGATCTTAGGGAGGAAAGGGAGAAGATCTGGGGACAAAGGCCTTAGAGGGGAAAGGGGAGAAATGATCTCAACAGGAAAGGGCTGGAAAAGATCTTAGGGAGGAAAGGGAGAAGATCTGGGGGAAAAAAGGCCAACAGGGAAAGGGGGGAAAGATCTAAGGAAGGAAAAGGGAGAAGCTCTCAGGGGGAAGAGGCCTTTGGCGGGAAAGGGTGGGAAGGATCTGAACAGGGAAAGGGGGGAAACAATCTTAGGAAGGAAAAAGGAAAAGATCTGGAAAGGCCTTAAAGGGAAGGCGGGAAAGGATCTCAACGGGGAAAGGAGGCAAAGGATCTTAAGGAGGAATAGGGAGAAGATCTCAGCGGGGGGAAAGGCCTTAGGAAGGAAAGGAGGGAAAGGATCTCAACAGGGAAAGGGGGGGAAAGATCTCAGTGAGGAAAGGGAGAAGATCCCAGGCAGGGAAAAGGCCTTAGGGGGGAAAGGGGGAAAGGATCTCAACAGGGAAAGGGGGCAAAGGATCTTCGGGAGGAAAAGGGAGAAGATCTGAAAAGGCCTTAGGGGGAAAAGGGGGAAAGGAGCTCAACAGGGAAAGGTGGGCCTAGAGGAAAAGGGAGATCTTGGGGGGAAAGGGGGAAAGATCTCAACCAAGGGAAAAGATCTTGGGGAGGATCTCAGGGGGGGAAAAGGGGGGAAAGAGAAAGGACCTCAACAGGGAAAGGGGCAAAGGATCTTAGGGAGGAAAAGGGAGAAGATCTTGGGGGGGAAAACGCCTTAGGGGGGAAAGGGCGGGAAAGGATCTCAACAAGGAAAGGGGGGAAAAGATCTTAGGAAGGAAAAGGGGGAAGATCGCGGGGGAAAAAAGGCCTTAGGGGGGAAAGGAGGGAAAGGATCTCAACAGGGAGAGGGGGGAAAACATCGTAGGGAGGAAAAGGGAAAAACTCAGAGGGAGAAAGGGCCTTAGGGGGGAAAGGGGGAATGGATCTCAACAGGGAAAGGTGGCAAAAGATCTTAGGGAGGAAAAGGGAGAAGATCTCAGGGGGGGAAAGGCCTTAGGGGGGAAAGGGTGGAAAGGATCTGAGCAGGGAAAGGGGGGGAAAGATCTTAGGGAGGAAAGGGAGAAGATCTGGGGGCAAAGGCCGTAGGGGGGAAAGGGGAGAAATGATCTCAACAGGGAAAGGGGTGGAAAAGATCTTAGGGAGGAAAGGGAGAAGATCTGGGGGAAAAAAGGCCAACAGGGAAAGGGGGGAAAGATCTAAGGAAGGAAAAGGGAGAAGCTCTCAGGGGGGGAAAGGCCTGAGGGGGGAAAGGGTGGGAAGGATCTCAACAGGGAAAGGGGGGAAACAATCTTAGGAAGGAAAAGGATCTTACGGAGGAATATGGAGAAGATCTCAGCGGGGGGAAAGGCCGTAGGGGGGAAAGGGGGAAAAAAAATCTCAACAGGGAAAGGGGGGGAAAGATCTCAGGGAGGAAAGGAAAAAGATCCCAGGGAGGAACAGGCCGTAGGGGGGGAAGTGGGGGAAAGGGAGGAAAAGGGAGAAGATCTCAGGGGGGAAAAGGCCTTAGGGGGGAAAGGGGGGAAAGGATCTCAACAGGGAGAGGGGGGAAAACATCTTAGGGAGGAAAAAGGAAAAAATCAGAGGGAGAAAAGGCCTTAGGGCGGAAAGGGGGAATGGATCTCAACAAAGAAAGGGGGGCACAAATCTCAGAGGGGAAGGGGGCAAGGGGACAATTCCAAAGGGACGCAAATAAGAAAGCAGGCCTGTAATGTCGGCGGCCTGAGCCGGAGGCGTTAAAATTTCTAAAATGATGGACCCCTTTTTGGTTTGGTATTCAGAGGGAAACCAACCATTTAGAGGGAAACCAGCCAAATTAAGGTACTTGTATGTTGAGAGACCCCAAAGACCAGCCATGGATACCCAAGCGCACCCCAGGTACCACCAAGCTTCCCAGGTTTGCCGGCTGGGCAGCGGAAGCAGCGGCGCGGCCGCTTCCAGCGCCAAGTCTTGCCAGGCTGAAAACCTCACTGAGGTCCAGGGCCGTTGAAACAATGGCAGCCGCTGGCTAAAGGGTCGGTAAAGGGTACATGCGAAAAGACAACAAAACAAATACGTAAAATATGCAATAACATGTTGTGCCATACCAGGGGACCACCGGTTGTCATACGGAAGAGGGGATCCTTGACTTCTTGGGGGGGTGTTGCCCATATTGATCGACCAGCTTGATTACTCAGGTGTCGACATGATTGTCTCAGGTTGTCCCCTGATTGCGAGGCCACCGTGGTTGCCGTAGAAATACTGATGGCTATGGCTGTTGTCTGTGGCTGTCACAAGTTGTCTCCTCATTGTCAATCTGATGAGTCCCCTTGAAGAGCAGAATCCGCACTAGTCAAGAAACCTCCCTGATCAGTCAACCAGTTTGCTCACCCAGAGCAATATTATAACACTGTCCTTTCTGCGGACTCAAAGTGATTTTTCACCTTCCCAGGGTTCTCTCAAAAGTCCAAAAAGGTTTGATTCGCCTGAGTAAGTATGTTTTCCCATACAGCAAGGGGAAACATCATGGCACCCTCAAAAACGAGCACTCCTTCAGTGGTACACAAGTTCATGTCCGGTGACCATGAGGCAAAGGGTGTTCATTGGTTAACAAGTTTACAAACAAAGCAGCGAGTTGATGGGGTGCGGAAGGCTGCAATAGGCGCTAAGCGACATCTAAAATAGATTCAACTACCCCAAACAAGTACCCCTGACAGCAAAAATGAGGAGTATACCCTTGATCTGGTGGCTAGCTAGTCGTTACATACTTCACTTGCCCCGAGGTCAGTGGCTTGCTGGAAGCCATCTTGGATGCAGAAACCTGCGAAGGACATTGCCAGGTACAAGGGCCTCAACTTAAAGCAGCTTGAAACGGGTCCGGGCAAGCAAGATTGATAGGAATTGTATACAAATCCCCGTCTTACTTTCAGATCACATTCTATGAGGGATCCCTTGGGCAGGCGAGGCGTTGAACTGAACAAAAAACGAGGCAGCTGGGAAATCCGTCTGACCAGCATGCTTCCGCGTGTGTGGCGCAGTGCATATGTGCAAAAAAAAAGTCCCTCCCTCCCTGCTCCTTTTAAGTTGCGCGCAAAACACCGTTGCTCATGGTAGGAGGGCAAACGGGGGCGTCTCAACTGGGAAACGCTCAGCAGGAGGCCTGGTGTCCATTTGGTTTCCCTTCAAACCAACCCGAAAAAGAACCAACTAAGAAAAAATAAGAGAGAATGGACCTTTGAGCACTTGCCGGCCTGTGGCAATCTACTCCAACTGCAGCCACGGGGACTCCATGTCTGCGGTCAACGTGCTCTGCGTGAGGCCCGGCTGCAGCAAGACCCGCGCATCCACCGCAGACTCGGGCGAAAATCAGATGTGCGTGTGAAACTGTCGACATGCTTCAGGCAGCAACACACATCAACACCCAGACAAACACCGAAAAACCAGTCAGTTTGCTTGGACATGCGTTTGCTCGGTTTACCGGGAACCACCAAAGGAAATCAACGTGTGGGTTCCATCTTGAGACCATATCCTGCAGAGTCAGCTCTTCTCATGCTCAAAACGAAGGCGTGGAGGAAGGGATCTTAGCTCTCGCGTTCACTGTGCACTGTGGACAGTCAATCACGCAACTGAAACAGGGATCCCTACATAAGTGCAATGGGATGTCTTTTGTTTTATGTATATATATATATATTATATTAGTTAGTTATTCACATATTACGTTTTGGACATCACCAACTTACACGAAACTTGCTCTTTGAATTGTCCCAAAACGAAAAGGGGAAACTGTAGAAAGCCCCGTGATCGAGTACTCTCATCCTATGGATTGGGTCATTACAGCCCCATGAGCGCGCTTGTTGCCCAGTCCTAACTGAGGCCAGAAAGCAAGGTGAAAAGCAATAATACAAAGGACAATACACAAAGCCTGTTGGCCACTGAGAACCATCAGCCAACCAGAAATGAGCGATCTCTTTAGCGGGTACTTTGTCATGGAAAGCTTGCTTGCACCATTGCCGTAGTAAGGTCGTTGGTATGTACCAGAAACACGCACAAACACAGTTGACAGGTCAGTACACACGTCTATGCGGCAAAAAGCATCATACTAATACAAGGCGCACAACACAAAGCACATCGGCATGTACAAGACAAGACGCACAAGACAAGGCGCAAGTAGACAAGACAGACCAAAATGGAACCATGTGCATCACACACACATACAAACACAAGACCACGCACGGCGCTGTGCGCCAAAACATGATCTGCAGGACAAAACTATGACAAAAACACTCCGCCCCCACCGACCCACCCACACACGCCCACACACACACACACCAAAAAAATCAACAATGCACAGCCACAAGCACAAACACAAACACGTACACAAACACACACACACAAACAAACAAACAAACAAAACCAAACCAAACCAAACCAATACAGTAAACAAACAAACAAGCAAACAAGCAAACAAACAAAACCAAGCCAAACCAAACCAATACAGTAAACAAACAAACAACCAAACAAACAATCAAAAAAACAAAAATAAAAACAACACCAAAAACAAACAAACAAACAAACACACAAACAAACACACACACACACAAACAAACAAACAAACAAACAAACAAACAAACAAACAAACAAACAAACAAACAAACAAACAAACAAACAAACAAACAAGCACACACACAGACACACACACACACACACAATTCAGCTTCATGATGGAAGCGCAACGATACTCCACGCAACCACCAACATCAATACATTATTTTACCGTTTGGTGAATCAACATCTCACAATCATAAACCCACGCGCCTATCTCCCTCAGTCAACCAGCCAAGGAAGCTCATGTGTTCATGTTTGCTAGCCTCTTTTTTGGCCCACCAAGTTCCTCGATGTTCCTCAGGATTCCTCAGGGATTGATTTTTGTTGCAGTTTTTGTTTGGTTCTTTCGTGAGCGTTTCACAAGCTCAGCCCCAGCCCTCGATGGATGGCAAAGGGCTGGGATCAAAGTTCAAAGGCACCGAACCAAACGCAAAGGAGGTGGGGTGCCTTAAGCTACCTGGAAGGTTGAACAGGGACCTCATTCAGATGGGGCCAACCAGAGCCCAAAGCAAATCAAATTATGGCGACATCCAGCGGGATTTGCGACCAAGAGGAAGGTTCCCTTGTTGGGGTCGATGTGTATATTTAACCATTATTGTTGAGTCCTTCCTTGCCAATGGAAATGGGAGTGAACCAGGCAAAGGCCGTCCAAAGGCTTAGATTGGGTGCCTCTTGCAATGGCTTCCTGCTTTGATGGATGGCCCCTTGCTGATGAGATATCAGTACCACTCCACGCATTTGTTGATGGCGGGTAGCGTTTTCCACTTGTCCAGTCGTTTCCCCACACCCAAAAAAAGGGAGGCCCTGTTTCCAATGGTCACTGGGACCCTCCAAGAGGCTGGCTTGATGTTGCTTTATTCGCGAAGCAGGGGTCCCAAATTTTGGCGCACAACCATCGTGACTCAAGGGATCCATTTGGCTGGTATACCAGGTTGGCACGGGCCATCCCCGAAGTTTGTTGCAGTCAAACGACATGCGCTGGAGTGGCAGAGAACGACCGTGGCTTCCGGAAGATCTCAGGCAACTAAAAGACCTGAACAAGCCTGGTTTCACCCGGCATGGGTAGGCATGGCTAGTCCCCTCAGACATCAGCGTTGCTCTCCCAAGACCCTGGCACTAAACCCGAAACTTGCTCCCTGGCATCAGAGACCCAACCCACTTTTTCTGCCCATTGAGGCTTGGTCGTCCTTTTGGAGGCTCGGAGCAACCCTTGCTGAGCCACCGGCCGTACCCACGCGCCACTGCAAGGGATGCGTGCGCGGCAGGACCAAAGGCAGCAGCTGCGCGCCAAGCCTCGCTTCGGCCGGCGACAGCTATGCGATCAGAAAGCCAATCCTGGGTTGGGGTCCACCAACATGAAATCCTCAAAAGCTGAAAGGGAAGCCCTGAAACATGAACATCTACCGATGCAAGATGAACTCATGTAATACCCTTCCGGCAGCCACATTGATTTTGCCAGCGACCAAAACATCATACCTGTCCCTTCCCTTTCAACATCTGGAAATGAGTTGGAAAAACTTGTCCGACATCTTCTGCAATTCCTCCCACTTGCTGACGTATGGCTTGGTCTCGTTTTGTTTTTGTTCTCCGTTCTTTGAGCAGCAAATATAGTACAAATGCGCGACCCTGTTGATCACCACATAGTGAAACGAGCCTGGACAAAAGCGCAAGGCTCCGTAATGGTACTGGTGCGAGTATCTTACATGTTTTCTCGACCTCTGTCACCACTCTCCGTTTTCGTCTGCTGGCCAGCGAGGCATGCACCAGAAATTCCAGCAGTTTGATAAGATGCCCTTGTCAAATGGATTCATTGTCCGATCATACACAAAGGCATCCTGGTCAAACAAGCTGTTGTACTCGTCGTCATCCAACTGCTCCACTGGCACGTCGTCACCGAGGCTGGTGTCGTGCGCCACATAATTCTGCTTCTTCTTCCACTCCTGCGCCGTCTCATTCCTGGAGATGAGGCCCACATGGATCCTGAGCATGGGCCCCTCAATCACCAGCAAGGCAATCGAGTAGGCCAAATGCAGCACGACAATGATCTCTCTCTGCAGGTCATCTATCTTGGCCACAAGGACTGCAACCCACAAGTCGATCACAATTCCCAGGCAAGAGATCAAGGTCAAGCACATCAGCATTGTCACAAACTCCCGGTGGTTCAGAAGACCGATCGTATTCTTGAGCCATTTGCAGTAGTGGTCGTATCGACGGATGGGCCTGGGATACTGCCACGACTTGTGCGCGCGCCTGGGCATGCCTTTCTCAAGGTCTATTCCCAGCTGCGCGTTTCGCGTCCGCTTGACTTGACCAGGATCCGCAAAAGCGCAGTGCGTCATACACCCCAGTGTAACAGCATAGAGTGCCAGAAAAGCTGCAAAAAGCACAGCTTGCGGCATCAAGGTCATTCGGCTGAGAATCGGAATTTGCACCGTCATCATGCATATGGCTCCAACAATTGTTGACGATGCAAGGGCTGCTGGCAGGATGGGTTTGAAATCGACGCCACAAAATGTGTACTCCAAGCTGGGGCCCTGGCCTTCCTCATCGTCTTCCTCATCATCCTGCAAGCCTTCTTCACAAGACTTCTGAGTGTTTGACGTAGGCCCGACAGTAGTCAGAAGAGTTGGCAATAGCGGCCTGTTGCTGGTCACAGATGCAACCTTGCGAATGTAGGCAGGGGTAGGAGGCTGCATGATCGCAAGGCCGTGCACCGGCAGCATTTGGCAAGTGCAACTTCTGCTTGGCAATAATGATTTATCATGCTGTACTTAGCGTTCAAGCCCTTGTACAATGTCATGCCAGAAAAGCAGGAACAACCTCGTGGCAAACGCTCACTACTTGCTCTCACTTGAACCAGTCATTTGGACGCCTCCAATTGTTCGCTGGTGTTTCATGACATGCCACCTGGGTATTCTGGATATTCTCAGACTGCACATTGTGAAAAATGCGGCATTGTGATGAGGAATCGATTGATTCACGTTGCAGCATTGACAAGTCTTCTGCTTCTTAGGCGAAACTGTTTATCACTCAATCCTTCTTAAGCTCAATCCTTCGGAGTTTGCATCCACCATGCAAACCCCCTTGATTTCCCTGAACTTCCAACCTACAGAAACCTCTGCCAGGGTCTCGGTTTTTCTTACCACGAGGGTGAAGGCTTTCTTTGCAGGCGTCCAAGCAAAGCGTCCAGGAGAAATGGATTTAGTCAGAAGGCGTCAATCTTAGAGGAAGAAGCACACGAAAAAGCAAGTGTGACGGTCTTTGAGTGGGCTTGTGTTCTTCATGAGGTGTCTGCAGTTGATCGGAAAGGCGTATCTTTTGGGGTGGTGTCTTCCCCAGTGCGCTCTAATATTGGGAACCTACGAAGGAAAGCCCAGAGGGATAGACAAGGTACATGGGCAGAAAGGGATGAAGTCAATTGACTACTGGAGGCAAACCACGAAAGACCAAGTGCGGTACAACACTGAAAAAGGATCTGCGTAAAAACAATTCTTCGGAACTAGCGGCCCGAGATGGGCCGCGTCTGGCAAATTACGGAAAACTGATTTAAACCAAAGCTACGTAGGCGACATCATTGGGCGTACCCCGGACATCTCCAAACTATGATACACCCACACATGTGTTATAGTTTGCCCAACAAGAGACCTCTTGGTTACTGTGCCTAATTGCGGGACCACGTCACACCCACACACACAAATGCGGCCTCACTTCATGAAAACTCATGTAATTTGAGAAGCAACAAATGCTGGACATCCCAGGCTTCCCTTGCCTCCCCTCCCATATACCTTTGAGATGTCCTGTTTTGGGCGTCAGGCGGCGAATGGCACAGCATGGCACAAGAAACTACGCAAACCCAATCCCGGGCTGAACAGTCAGTGGTTGAGTCTCTGCTCAACAATCATGGAAGCATATCAAGCAGCAAACCGTGCACTTCCGGGATTCTTGGAAACAAAGTCTTTCAAGGACAAACAAGAACAAGCAAGATAGGGAACCTCAAAGGGGCCAGGCCGCTTGTGGTAAAGTGCGCTTCTAGCTCCGTTCCTTCAGGCTGTTTCTCTTCATTATTTCGTTCCTTCATCCATTTGTGTCGATCTGTGAGGCGAAGCAACGGTCAGCCTGCCTGCGACCGGACGTGCTGTTCTCATCCGGACCGCGCAATCGCAGCAGTTGTGCTCTGAGTGTTGGCTCCCAGCCAGCCTGTAACGCTCAAGCACTTGCATGGCAAAGCTTCTTTCGAATCAGCAAATTATGGGCGTGTAGGGGTGATAACGCTTCATGAAACACACAAAAAAAACAATACACCTGCTTGGTCATCCTTTGAAGGCAGCATCCAAAGTCACTGAAACGGGTTTCAAAGAAGGCCCCCGCACCTATGTTGTGACCCCATTGGCAATTACCGCGTCCTATCAGGAGCCCGATCCACTAGCTCTCCTCGCTTGAGACACCATGTCAAATGAGACCGTGGTTTAGACCTGTCCCCTCAGCAAATAGGTTTGGTGACAGGGGCTGGGCCACTCAAACGCAGCAGCATTGCTGTGTTCTGCACTTCTGCAGAAGGCGCGCAGCAGCTAGCAGCACGATCTGAAAAAATACCATTTCAAGTCTGGACGAAATTGCGGGCTCAACGCACGCCGCAGGTCCCAGTTGCATCCACTCCTTGATTCATCAACTAAGCTCCCCAACCAGATAATGCACCCCAGCCTGTCAATGTAGAGTCGCAATGCTTCAGACAACTGGACCCTGTCCTATTGATCAAGGGTCCCCAAGAATAGTGAAGGACGCCCACTAAAAAAAAGTGTGCCTCCCATCCATCGAACTGGGTGTGGAACAGGGCTGCAAAGGAAAACACTGATATAATATGCACCCTTGTTGTTTCTGTTTTTTGGGAAATTCAGCCGGATGTATCAGTTAATGTGAATTGGCACATAAATGGATGAAAGAAAAACAATCAGTACCCTTTCACCAAAAGATTGGAAGTGCACAAACCTGTTCATTTGCTCATCGAAAAGCAAATGCCATTCAAGTCCAAAGCAGTCTACACAGCCTACACAAGCTAGCCTCCCCACATGAGGCACCATAGAGAGCCAAATAGTGCGCATCCCCAGAAGCAAGCCAGGCAGTTGGCACTCACACTGAGCTTCTACATCTTGCAACAATTCCAACATCTGATCTAAAGGATCCCCAATAAAAGAACCAACATTACATCATGATCAGCTCAGCTCAATTTATCCCCAAGTCAGCTCAGCACAAAATAGGCAGTGTGTATGATTCCGTCCAACAATTGATCCGCGGCCACCCAAAAGGTCCCCGCCTCCTGCGGCACGACGACGTCGGATCTGTCTGGTACAACGTCCGCCTGCGATTTCTCCGCGCTCTGGGTTTCTCTGAAATTTTGGCGCCCGCAAATTGTTTCCGGAGTTTTGGACAACAACTGAAAGGGATCAATAGGGAACTCCACCCGCAAAAAAAGAAAGAACAAACAACAACAACATCGATCCCGCGGTTGCTAAGGAACCGCGAATAATAAAGGCCCCTCAAGCAAACCCAAGCCAAAAGTTTGGCAATCACACCTTGATCTGAGTGCTCAACTCAGGTCAGCGAGCAGTAGGTATTGTCAGCACGATTGCTTTGCGGGATAACAAGGGTATATTAAAGGTTTCTACTAGTTTCTAACCTTCTCACCTGACATTGGTGTCCACTCATGCATTCTCCATTTCTGGGCCCAATCCATGAGGTGTCCAAAAGGCGCTTCCTGTTTGTATTCGACACAAGAACTCACCATGTGACAACACCCCTCATCCTTCTTTGGAACTACGGCACGCTAATCTGCATCCACAGGACCAATTTGGCAAACCTCAATACGGATTGTTGGCTGAGACGCCTGTACGCATGCACAACTCAGCAAGCGGGGGTTTGGTACCCCCCAGTTTTTGGTGTGCTCCTCTTTGCATATCGAAGGGACAAGCAAGGTACACACACACAATGCACACCAACTTGCCAGGAATCACCGACCTGTCACGTTGCCATGCTCAGACTCGCAAGCACCATGAAAGGAATCTCTGGCGTCAGCATGGGTATTCAACTAATCACTATTAGGTTGCCATTGTTAGGGCTTTGCTTGACACCAAACCACTATGCACCGAGCAACAGGAAGAGCAAAAACAAACAGAAAGAGACAGAGTGTTTGTTGGCAGCAGCATAAACACTATGCCCAGTCCCTTCCCTTTCAAGGTAAGATAATAAGTTGGAAAAACGTGTCGCTCTCTTCTGAAATCCCTCCCACGTATTGACAGCATGGCTTGGTCTCGTTTTGTTTTTGTTCTCCGTTCTTTGAGCAGCAAATATAGTACAAATGCGCGACCCTGTTGATCACCACATAGTGAAACGAGCCTGGACAAAAGCGCAAGGCTCCGTAATGGTACTGGTGCGAGTATCTTACATGTTTTCTCGACCTCTGTCACCACTCTCCGTTTTCGTCTGCTGGCCAGCGAGGCATGCACCAGAAATTCCAGCAGTTTGATAAGATGCCCTTGTCAAATGGATTCATTGTCCGATCATACACAAAGGCATCCTGGTCAAACAAGCTGTTGTACTCGTCGTCATCCAACTGCTCCACTGGCACGTCGTCACCGAGGCTGGTGTCATGCGCCACATAATTCTGCTTCTTCTTCCACTCCTGCGCCGTCTCATTCCTGGAGATGAGGCCCACATGGATCCTGAGCATGGGCCCCTCAATCGCCAGCAAGGCAATCGAGTAGGCCAAATGCAGCACGACAATGATCTCTCTCTGCAGGTAATCTATCTTGGCCACAAGGACTGCAACCCACAAGTCGATCATAATTCCCAGGAAAGAGATCAAGGTCAAGCACATCAGCATTGTCACAAACTCCCGGTGGTTCAGAAGACCGATCGTATTCTTGAGCCATTTGCAGTAGTGGTCGTATCGACGGATGGGCCTGGGATACTGCCACGACTTGTGCGCGCGCATGGGCATGCCTTTCTCAAGGTCCATTCCCAGCTGCGCGTTGCGCGTCCGCTTGACTTGACCAGGATCCGCAAAAGCGCAGTACGTCATGCACCCCAGTGTAACAGCATAGAGTGCCAGAAAAGCTGCAAAAAGCACAGCTTGCGGCATCAAGGTCATTCGGCTGAGAATCGGAATTTGCACCGTCATCATGCATATGGCTCCAACAATTGTTGACGATGCAAGGGCTGATGGCAGAATGGGTTTGAAATCGACGCCACAAAATGTGTACTCCAAGCTGGGGCCCTGGCCTTCCTCATCGTCTTCCTCATCATCCTGCAAGCCTTCTTCACAAGACTTCTGAGTGCTTGACGTAGGCCTGACAGCCGGAATGTCGTTGGCTAACTGGTAATCAAACATTGTTTAAGTTTAAACAGCATTTGATTACACGTTCCCTTGACACACAGTCAAATCCAGGTGAACCTTTGGGAGCTTGTTCAAGCGCTCCCTTGGCGCAGTCCAGGAAGTTGCGCCAACAGTGTCTGTTTAAACGCTCCCTGAGCCCTTTTTGCAAGAAGCAGCCTTTTGGCACGAGATGGCACGAGCCCGAAAAACACCACCACCACCACCACCACCACCACCACCACCACCACCACAACCACAACCACCACAACCACCACAATCACAACCACCACAACCATCCCACGGGAAGCAAAATCCGGGTGTTGGGTTACCACCACCACTACAACCACCACAACCACCACAACCACCACAACCACCACAACCACAATCATCACACGGGAAGGAAAATGCGGGTGTTGGGTTGTTTAACTGTTCAAACATGTTTAAACGTGTACACATCACTTCAACGTTTGCACATGTTTGAGCGGTGCGCCGTTTGTGCCTCCCTGGTCCTTGAACCTGACTTTGAATATATTTAAATGGTCCGTCTAAACCATGTCTCCCTCAAGGGTCGTGTAGACATTGCTTAGACACTATAATCATGTTTAAATAGTTCGCCTAAACAGTTGCTACCTCAGGGGCTGTTTGAACACTGTGAAAACGTGCCTCAACACAGTACACTGAACTATTTCTCTTCCAGGGGCCCTCCAGCACGCTTGCCCATGGCTGGTTTCTTGCGCCGTACCGCTGCAGTATGAACTTCTTGAAGCATGTTCAAACATCATTCGGTTGGGATGTGGTTGAGAAGGTTATACAAACTCAAGGGAGGGCCTGTAAACGTGCTTAAACGTTTTAATGTATCAACGGTTTGGCAATATGGGTTAATGTCCAAACGCGTTTATCCCCTTCCTGCCTGACAGCAGTCAGGAGGGTTGGTAGCGGCCTGCCGTCAGTCGGGGATACCACCTTGCGCACGTAGGCAGGGGTAGGAGGCTGCATGAGCGAAAGGCTATGGGCATACATCGGCAGCATTTAGCAAGTGCAACTTCTGCTTGACAAGAATGACTTATCATTATTTGCTCTATGCTTACCGTTGGAGCATTCAAGCCCATCTACAATGTTATGCCAGCAAAGCAGGAACAACCCTGCGACAAACGCTCACTACCTGAGCTCCCTTGAGCCAGTCATTCGGACATAGACATAGAGCAAATTGGGTGCTGCCTGGAGTCGTCCAGACTGATCCGACCCTTCGGGCAAGGTTAACTTGTTGCTGGTTTTGATTGGGGGAATCAATTAACACCAACAAGTAAAGACACCAACGTTCAATCTTTCAAAACCTATCCTTTTTCTCCAAGAGGCAAGTTCAACAAACAAGATTGACAACAAGCTGATGTTCTCAAACCATGTTGAAAACATGTGAGTCACAATCAGGATCTGCTATTAACATTGTTTACCCCAATCATTGACATGTCCGCTGAACGGCCCTGTCAAACAACCAAACCCCTACGACGCAACCCCACCAAGCAACCGCACTAAACCACCAAAGTAGACAAACCTTATTCAACAATCTTATTCAACGGCCCAACCCAATGATAGACCATTGCACCCTAGCAGGGCTGGTCAACGAAGTCCGAGCCCTCCTGAACCGCGGCACGCCCATCCGCCGCGCCTCCGCCACGAAGGAGGGCTCCACGGCCACCGTCTGACCCGAGCCCAGCAGCTTGCCTTACGAGGACATAGAAATCGAATAAAAGACCCAGGCTTTCCCAGAAGGGTCACTGTACTTTTCCGGGATCAGGTAAAAGGACCAAATCCAGCCAACCTCTGGAAAAGGACAGCCCTGAATCGAAGATGGAGGCGGGAACAGGTCCACAAGGATACGCGTTGCTGCAGACCTTTCTGCTTCAATGAACAAATAGAAGCCTGTCAGCCAATTAGATAGCTCAACAGCCGGGTTGATCATAATCAGCATCAAACAACAACTTGAGGAAACATGCGCGCACGACCCCAGGAAGAACAAAAAACGACGGCACTCATCAAACGCACTGTTTGAGTCACTTCTATGGATTGGCCCAAAACAAGGTCACGCCGCCACTAACGGCGCGGAGGAATTCACCACCCTGGCAAACGCCCTAGGATTCTGGACATGAAATAACTACGGCATTGCTTCCTACAAGCATCACATGTGTTGTGCCGCCAATGGTAATTACGCGAGTATCGCCACCGCTCGGGATTCAGCCCGCCCTTCTTCTTAGCATGACACAAGGTGGCAGCCACCTCTGCACGTCTTTCATACCTTTCAAAGATCCTGAGGCAAGAGAACATTCTTGGCAAACTACAGCGAACTATGGTTCACAGAACCGAAGTGTACTTCATAGTCTTGCAGCCTTCGGCGGATCAGTTGTAATTAGCAAGATTCGATGACACACGCTAGGGAATATGAACGTCCAAAATCGGGCTGCGTGATACTGTGTCCGGGACTAAACTTGTGACTAAACCACACAACAGCAGGCATCCGAGCAACTTGTGCCCCGTACGTTATCACCCCACCCCACCCCACCCCATCAAAGTCATCAAGGCGTCGACCACATCAGCGCGGTGGGACGTGTTCGTATAAAAATGTGCGAAATGCTCCGCGCCGTTAGTGCCAAATGCGTGTTGCTTCTATGACACCATTTGGTTTGAAAGTACCCCACCATCTGACTCTAATCGCTCAGGCCTAGTGCTATAAAGGCCTCTAAAGCCCCATTGAGTCATGATCAAGGGTGCAACATGTGAACTATTCATTAAGCCCGTAGGTTCTCGGACCTTGTCGCGTCTCCGTGGCGGGTTGCAGGCGGGCGCAGACTCCAAGTAGCCCTGCCACAAGGCCCAAGCGCACAACCTGCACGGAGCGCAAGCCACTCCTGTCGTTTCTACAGAATCCGATAGGTGGGATGTAGTCAACATGTAAGTGTGTGTGTGTGTGTGTCTGAGGGCACCCTGTTCAGGTTGGTTTCAAGTGACACCAAATGGCAAACCACAATGTTTGGGGGGTCCCTTAATTCTGACGCGTACCCAAATGGGCCATGGTCAAAACTGCCGAAATGTGGACCATGGTCATGCCTGATTAGTTAGAACCCCTTCATTGTGAAAAAGCTCTGGGGGCTGACAACCAAACTCACCCCAACAAGGTGCTTTGACCATGGCCCGGCATATAACCTCAAGGCCATCCAAGTTAACTTCCTCGTTGCTAGATATCGTATGCACGAAGGGAACCACCTTGACGGCAAATGTTGACCCAGATCTGCGTCTTATGTTGAACTTGGTGGAAAGAAAGTGGAGTGCTACTCCACCCAAAGTGAAGGATGGACCTCCTCTGAATGGGAATCACATGATAACATAACAATTAAGATTAGTTAACCCGGATTTGATAATCCTGGGCTAACATTTCCGGCAAGTTCAACCAACTTGCGTGGAATCCAATCATCGAACGCAGCTCCGAAATGCTTTTGAAGCTGACTGGTCCACTGGGTAGTCCTGAACGAATGAAGGGGTACCGCAAGTAAACCAATCACAACCTCTAGGAAACTATAGCTGTGTCCTTCTTCCCACAGTGGGAATCACACATAGTTCCGGTCTGGCTGCTGACTGCTATCTAATTGCAATCTGTATAAACTCTCATCACCACGCCTGCTATAGCCAGCGGGTGCCTGCACCAGTAGTGTTGGCAGCGTGCCGTTCATAGGCAGCACACAAACCTGAGAACTCAGGTTGGTGTTTCTGGAACTGGGGACACCGTATAAAGCAATTGACTTGCTTTGGATGTCCCTTTAAACCTCAGTCAAAAGGGGCACCCCCCAATTTGAAGACCTTCCAAGTGACCGTGTTCCCCTTAGCTTCCTTGTGAAAGCATGCAAATGGCGAGGAGTTTCCCTGCTCTGACATTTCAAGGGCATGATCCCCAAAAAGGAGCTCGTCATCGAGCAACTCAAATGGTGAACCCCCAGAATCGGTGCATCGGCAGCCAGCTCAATTCTTGCTTGACCCGCAGGGTTGCTGGCGTGAAAAGATTCCGGCCCCTGCAAACAAACACCTTCTCCAAGGGAAAGCCGACAGGGTTGACGTTCATACTACAACTTGTCTCCAAAGAGGCCTCTCATTTCAGGTCCCACAGCAAGAGGGATCTGTTTGAGTGGTTTCGACAAAACCGTGTAAGGCCAAGAGTCCAAGAGGGCCGGACCGCCGGAGTAAATCACAAACCTTCAGCCCCTCGTCAACGAAAAGCCTTGGGGCCATCAGCGGGTATCGAGCGCACCGAGGCTCGGGCCGCCGGCCAGGCACAAAGCTCCAGGTCCGCACTGCGAGCGGGGCAGCGAATGCCGCAAGTGCACTTCAGCGGAGTTCACCCCGTTCCCCTTGTTGGTTTGTTTGGGGGGTGAGTACAGGAAAAGGATGCTCTTCGTAGAGCTCCTGGAAAAAAACAAGATGTGTGAAGAACCTTGGATGTGGGCAAACAATTTTGGCAATCATCCTTTGATTCGCCATGACTATCTTGTCACTGCCTTTCTAATTCATATCAAAATGCAAGTTTGGGTGAGTCTCGAAAAAGGGGAGCCCCCAAAACAAAGGCAATCAGTGCTTTACAATGTTAGCATCACCTCGAACTTTTGCAACGGCACAAACCCCGACATTATCAGGTACTCCCAACATGTTTTGGGCAAACAGCCCCCCCCCCCTGCCAGTGCCCCGCTGGTGCTCCGGCCGGCAGCCTCCAGGCATCAGCTTTCAGAGCCGCGGTGTGCCGACTCGTGGGGCGGAAGGCCAAAGAGAGGCTGTCCACCGTGGCAGTCAAGGCAGGCACCTGGCGCCGTTGGCGATTTCGTTGCTGAGCACGGACCAAACAAATACACAACTTTCACCAAGAGATGGGGAAAACCGGGTGGAGTCAACCCCTGATCGTGTTGTGGCTTCTCGTCCCCCCCGTCTCCCCAAACTAAGAAATAGACTTCCATATTGTTTTGGTCAGTTGCTCTGTTGGACTTGCGCGCGGTCAAACTAGCCGAATTTTACCGGTGGATTCCAACGATTCCATTGATTGAGCGGTTGACCACTCTTGAATTGGCCCAAAGAGTTTATCAATGTTCCCTTTGTGAGATGGCAATGTCACTTGCTCAGATCGTTTGCCTTTTGCCAAACAAGAGAATTGAGTAAACGAAAAAAGAGGCCATGTATCCATGTATCCGTGTATCCTAGGCAGCCCTGATCTATGCGCGCGCTCACAAACCCTCTTTGTGAGGTGGCTGTAATTTCCTCAAATGAAATTGCCCACTCTTGATGTGGGGAAGTTGACTAAACTAGTTCACCAAGATTTAACCTAAGATTTGAACATATGTACTCAGCCTGGCAAGTGGACTCCCATGATTTGCTGCCACTTTCAGGGCTCTCGCAAAAGGGGAAAGAACATAAGCAGGAATGGTTGCCATTGACCCTGGCCCAGCGTTTTAAAGCCCCAGAAAGAGGATCATTGCGAGATCCCAGAGGTGAAACACAAATGGCATCGGCTCAGGGTCTCTGCATCGGGGCAAGCGATATCCCGAGGGTTAGGTCTCATGTGCTGGCAATTGTATGTGGGGGCGCGAGGTCGGGAGAAGTGTCAAAAAAGAGCACCCAAGTCACACAGAAATCGAGGCCCATCGCCCTGCTTTCCAACTTTCAAGTATAGCTGTCATGGGGTACCCTTCCTGCCTCCACCAGGAAAGGCGATGGCACCTCGGAACGACATGGATGAGGCAAGCAATACAACATCTTAAACAAATTCAAGGCGCCACACAACTCGGCTAACTGAGCAAAACCCTGCAGCACTTGCGTCTTGGCGAAGAAACAATGTAGCTCTTAAGCTCAGTGACTTAAACGACGCATCCATCATTGGAGGCCAAGAGCATCTGGCATCAACCGGTTGCCTTCCAACGGTAAGCCACTGGATATGCAACTGACTTGGAGGGGCGGAGTAGCACACTCGAATCACTGGACCTGGAATGTTGCTGAGTCAAGAACACTTGCCGCACTTGGCTGCCGACATCGGCTGGCCGCAGGGTCTCGTAGTGCAAGGTGAAGTAGCACTCAGCTGCGTTGCCCTCCTGGCCAGAAATGCCCTGAATGTGTTCCCGGCGCATTCATTTGGAAGGCGAACTGGTCAGCTTCAGCTGACCAAGGAAATGGTCATGCTTCCAATTGCAAGGCAGGGTTCTGCTTGTTTGGAGTCTCACCATTGCTTTGCCCATAAGTCTGCTAGGCCTTAGTCTGGCTGCAGTCGTTACCCTTGATTGAGACGCCTGGCACGTGCAGGGATCACAATCAACTTCCCGTCGTCCACAAGCAATCGAGCACCACCAAAACCCATTGATTTTGGTTTCTACCAAGACGGCTTAAAGGTTTGTCCGCCCTCGATAAAACCCCCATGCAACCAAGTACCCACCAAAATGGCCAATGGGGTTTGTGGCACCTCAGTTTGGGAACCAAGGGCCATCCTTCTGGAAAGGAATCTTTTCTCGGGATCGGACCTGCTGTTTCGAGTTCCTTCAGGTCATCTTCAGCAGCAGTTGTCTTCCTCATTGTAACAGCCTTGAAGGGAAACAGCTCTTGTAGCCTTTTTACGTCAAATAAGCCCAAAAGGTGTGTTGGGGTTCATACCGCATTAATGAAGAACGCGCAACACATGCCATGGCTCCCTCAGCATTGCACTTTGAACAAAGAACACACATAAGATTCCCTGGTGTTGACCGCACATTCTGGCCTAGATTTTCTCGGCGCTTAGTACTCCACTAAAAGTAGCACAGAACTTGAAAAGCGCCCAAATGTGAAGGAACTTCCTTTTGGATTGGGAGGGGGGGGGACACTTTTGGGGTGCCATGTGATCCCAGTACATCACCAAGAGCATGTGTTTGCTGTAGACAGCAACTTTCCTCAGAAAACACTACCAAAAGAAGCAAAAGGAAGCAATAGGAAGCGGTCCAAACTTCCCCCAACGCCTGCGCTTGTAGCCAGACCATGGCCGCAGGGGCAGCCGCGCCCGGCTCTAGGACCTACCATTCGTTGCGAGTGATCTCCCACCCGCCAAACTCCGGGTGTGTGTTTGTGTGAAAGATGTGGCTGGGTGCGCGAACCAGGGCAGCATTGAAGTTGGAGTCCAATGGAGTAGCACCCTGATCAGAAAAAGAGAACTGGTAAACAAACCTATGCACACACATTACAATACCTGTACATATATACATATATAGTGCATATATATATATATGTGGCAGGGACCTTTTAGGAACATTTGTCCATTCAGCTCTTGTCCTGACTTGACCCTCTCTCTTCATCCCGCCCCTTCATGCCTCACAGAGAAGACTGAGGCGGATGGGGAGAGGAAAGAGAGGCTGAAGGTTGAGGGCGCGCTCGCAAATCGATCTCTGAGTTCAACCGCCAATCAAGGAAGCTCTTGCTCTTGGGATTGCCCCGCCATGAAACCCTTGATTAAGACATGCGGTTGCGGTGTGCGAAAGCAAAAAAAGCTTAACCGCAATCTCAGACGTAGGAACGGGATGAGGTTAGCCTCTCCCATTTCCTTATCCAACCCCATTCAGGAATCTTGAAAATTGGAGGAATGGGAAAGGATATTCGCCTCGGCCCGAAAGGGGCCAAGGGCGCTCAGATCTCTTCTCCAAAGAGAATCTTCGCTTTTCCCCCCGCCCAACCCCAAAATTTTGCCGGGCCGCCCCCCCCCCGCCTGCTGGCCAGGCCTGTCAGCCCAGCCCACCCAGCCTCACTCCCAAGCTTGTCTGAAACAGGCCCACCACCCTCAGCCCAGCGTGCCAAGGTCAGGTTTGTCTGACGTGTCTGAGACTGGCCTCAGGCCAACAGTCTCACGTGTCTGAAACTGGTCTCAAGATATGCCAGCTACTACTAAGCCTGTCTGACGCGCCCCAGCCCCTCAGTCCGGCTGCCCAAGCAACTCAGCCCAGGCTGGCCAGGCCTTGACCTCCTGCTCGCGTCTGGCCCCAAGTCATCCAGCAGTTCGGCGCAGTCTGAGACTGGTCTCAAAGTATGCCAGCCTGAGACTAGCCTCAGGCCCAGTCCCTCAGCCCGCCTGCTCGTGTCTTACGTGTCTGCGACTGGCCTCAGCCAGCCAGCAACTTGCCACCCAGCCTCTCAGGGCCAAGTGTGTATGAAACAGGCCTTGCCCATCCAGCAACCCGCCCAAGCACAGCTCAGCCCAGCCAGCAACCCATCCATGGCTTCAGGCCCAGCCCAAAGCCTGCCCAGCCCAGGCCCCGGCATCTCAGGGCAAGGCTCAGCCCAGCGTGCCGTGTCTGAGACTGGTCTCAAGCTATGCCAGCTACTAAGCAGCCCGGCTGACCAGGGCAGTCTGAGACTGGTCTCAAGGTATGCCAGCCTGAGACTAGCCTCAGGCCCAGTCCCTCAGCCCGCCTGCTGGCGTGTCTTATCCAGCGACCCGCCCAATGTGCTCAGCCCAGCCCGCCCAGCCGAAGTTCCAGGCGCAACCAACAGCGTAGTCCGGCTGCCCAGCAGCCAGCAACCCACCCGTGGCTTCGCAGCCTTGTGGCTGAGACTAGCTTCAGGCCCAGCCCAACCAGCAACCCGCCTAAGCCAACCCCACCCAAGCCCACCCTGTTTGAGACTCGCAGGCCTCAGCCTATCTCCGAGACTGGGCCTCACCAGCCTGGGCTCAACTAGCATCTAGCCCAGCCCAGTCCGCCTGCTGGCCAGGCCTGTCTGAAACTGGCCTCAGGCCCAGCCCAGCCATAGCCCAGCCCCCTCAGTGCGGCTGCCCACCCCGCCGTAAACTAGCTTCAGGCCCAGCTCAACCAACAACCCACGCAAGCAAGGTCCAGCCAAGCTGCCCGAGCCTAGCTTCAGGCCCAGCGCAGGCTTATCTGATGTGTCTGAGACTAGCCTGTGGCCCAGCCCAACCAGGCGAGGCCGGCTTGTCTGACTTGTCTGGAGCCAGCTTCAGGTATTCGGACCTTCCCAACACTGGATTTCGGTGTTCCTGACCCTTCCCTCAAACTAGGCTGGGCCGAGGCGGGCAACGCGAAGCGTTTACAATTATTGTCCTTAACACCCTTCTATTTCTATTTGATGGTGAGAGACGCACCCCTTTCCTATCCTCTTCACATCTCCCTTTTTACAACAAGTAACAAGATAGTGGAAAGGGTGACGCTGAACAAGATAGAGAGAGAGAGAGAGAGGGAGAGAGAGAGAGAGAAAGAGAGAGAGAGAGAGAGAGAGAGAGAGAGAGAGAGAGAGATACACACACACACTTACACTCACTCCCTCGCCACCGATCCACTCCCAAGCCTATCAACCATCAACAGTGGATAGGTGAGGGAGAGACAGCGAGCGTTGGGGAGGGCTGGGAAGAGAAGACAGAGCTGCATCCCCTCAGTCCACCTCCATTCACTCTTCCACTCTCACTTCTAGGATATTTGAAAGCGAGGAACGGGGATGAAGAAAACAAGGGATTTACATTTCTTGACATTTATTTCGCAAAATTCTCGTTCCACAATTAACAAAACGGTTTGAGAATTGAGGAACCAACCATGTCCATCAATTCCCTAACCCCGGAGTGAGAGGCTTCATGGCGCGCGAAAGGAAATGCAAAGGTTAACCGCTATCCCAGACGTAGGAAAGCGAGCGAGCGAAGGGAATGGACTCGCTCTTCCTTGTCCTCTTCCCTTGCCAATTGCTTCTGCGAGGGAGGAAGAGGGGAAGAGGAGATGGGACATGAGCTCGCTTTCATTATCTCATCTTATCCTTTCGTCTCTTCATACTATTCCCTCATCAACTTGCATTAGATTAAAGGGAACAGGATGACGAAGTCAAGGATATGCGAGAGAAAGCGATGGGATAGAGAGACGGGAGAGAGCGGGATTAGGAATGAACCATTGCCCGCTCTCATCTCTCCATCACACACCACCCCTTTCTCTTCATACTCTTTCCCTTCCTTCTTTTACCCACAGACTACCAACTATGGAAGGAAGGGTAGGGATAGAAGAAGGGAATGGGATCCCCCCCCCCCGCTTCCCTCTCTATTTGTCTCGCCTCTTAAGCATGGACAAGGCGAAGTTGGTCAGGGATGGGATCCCCGAGCTATGCCATAAGATATGAATGGAGGCGGGGCAATAATTCCTTTACTACTATTCATCTCTTTATCTGTTACCTGTCACCCCCTCTTCACCCTCCAGTCTCAATTCCTAGCAACCTAAGGTGACGGGTGAAGGGATAAATAGATGAGAGAGAGAGATAAGTGAGTGAAGGTTTGTGAGGGACATAATGCCTCTTGGATGGTTTCGTTTTTTCCTTGACAGTTAGTGTTCAATAATTATTGGTCTAGACGGTTATCTGTGAAATCCTTGGTTGCTTTTCAACACATCTTCTTGTTCATTGTCTCAGTTTGGAAGGGCTTCCCATTCTCTCGTCGTACATTTTGGAAAGTTTCTCATAGAGAAACAACAAAAGATTTGTTATAAGATCTCAGAATATGGGATTGTTAACAGGAGTTACAAGCATAAAGATGACATTGCATACTGAGAAAAAGACCATAGTAAAAAGAAAAGCCAAATATTCTAATGATACAACTGAAAAGAAAGGAAGTCTAGTATTGTCGTGCTAAATATTTTCGTTCTACTACTCACGACATCTTATGATTTGCGTGTCGAAGAATATTTTTCAGGAATTGCATGGTTTTTTACTTTTTCCCTGGCCCCCTCTTAGGTTTATAATTATGTAACATGAGGAGTTAATTCAGCATATGCTAGCATTGTCTTGTTAATTAGGGAAATATTGTGGATGGCGTTCACGCTATCTATCCCAGACGTAGGAAAGCGAGTGGGCGAAGGGAATGGACTCGCTCTTCCTTGTCCTCTTCCCTTGCCAATTGCTTCGGCGAGGGAGGAAGAGGGGCTCGCTTTCATTATCTCATCTCATCCTTTCGTCTCTTCATACCATTCCCTCATCAACTTGCATTAGATTAAAGGGAACAGGATGACGAAGCCAAGGGCTTTTTAACTCTTTCACCCACCAACATCTTGTCTACATGTGACTGCGGGCTAACCGTCCGCTTCCCTCTCTCTACCACCTGTCAGCTCGTGGAGTCGCATGCTAGGTAAATGAACGGAGAGAAAGAATGGATATGCGAGAGCAAGCGATGGGGGATAGTGGGATTAGGAATGGACCATTGCCCACTCTTTCCCTTCCTTAGACGACCGGGTAGGGATAGAAGAAGGGAATGGGATGGGATTCCCTCTCTACTTGTCTCGGACGAGGCGAAGTTGGTCAGGGATGGGACCCCCGGGAGCTATGCCATAAGGCGGGGCAATAATTCCTTTGCTACCACCCATCTCTTTATCTCCTACCTGTCACCCCCTTCACCCTCCATTCTCACTTCCTAGCAACCTAAAGTGACGGGTGAAGGGACAAAGAGATGAGACAAAGATAAGTGAGTGAGAGAAATCATGCTTCTTGGATGGGGTCAATATTTCTTGGGTATAGACGGTTATCTGTAAAACCCTGAGTTTTATTAACTGTGGAAGGAAGGGTGGGGAAAGAAGACGGGAATGGTCGGGTACGTTTTCGGTTCTAGAGGGAAGCCATTTGCCGTGTGACTCGATCACCGCACTCGAGCCGCGGACGCGAGCGCCCAACCCGAATAGTCAGAGACCCCCCTCGGGTTTAAATGTGTGTGCGTGTGTGCGAGACCAAGAGAGAAACATGGAGTGATTGATTAGAATTCTTGAAATTTCGAGACTTAATTCTAAGAATTATTGCACGTGCGTTGCTTTGAAACATGGGGAGCGTGTCCTGGAGGTTAGAGCACGATCCGTGCGAGCAGGGGGGCAAGGAATCGATTCTTAAAGCTCCTGGAAATAATTCCAATAATTCTCAGAATTCCAATTAGAATTATTGGAATTAATATGATTCGAATATTTCGATTAATTCTGGGAATTCTATCAATTCCAATTCGAATTATTCTAATTCTTAGAACTCATTCTAGGAATTCTGATAATTCCAATTGGAACTTATCAAATTCTTAGAACTACTTTAAAAAATGAATAATCAAAAAAGAATTATTAGAATTCTTGGAATTCTTGCCTGGCCAGCATTCCCTGGCAATTCTGTGTCTAGAATTTTTGGAATTAATAGACTCCTAGAAATAATTCCAATAATTCTAATTATTCCAATTGAAATTGTTCAAATTCTTAGAAGTAATTCTATCAATTCCAAGAATTCCTATTGAAATTGTTCAGTTAATTCTAGGAATTCTCATAATTCCACTTAGACTGTTTCCAATTGATAGAAGTGATGCTTAAAATTGGAATGATTCCACTTGCCTGGCCAGCATTCCCTGGCAATTTGTTTCTAGAATTCTTGGAATTGGAAGAATGTTAGAAGTAATTCTAAGAATTCCAATAATTCCAAATGGAACTATTTCAATTCTTAGAATTAATTCTAACAATTCTAAGAATTCCTACTGGAATTATTCAAAGTCTTCGAATTAATTCTAATAATTCTAATATTTCCGATTGGAATTATTCCAGTTGTAAGAAATGATTTAAAAAATGAGAAATTTCATTGTTAGAATTCTCAGAATTAATTCTAGAAATTGGAGCAATTCAATAGCAATTATGAGAATTCTCGGAAGTCTTGCCTGGTCAGCATTCCCTGGCAATTCTGTTTCTAGAATTTTGCAATTATTCGAATCCTAAAATGATTTCTAAGCATTCTAACAATTCCAGTTGGAATTATTCAAATTCTTAAAACTAATTCTATTAATTCTCAGAATTCCTATTGCAATTATTCCAATTGATAGAAGTTGGTTTTTTGAAGTGGAATAATTCCAATTCGAAATAGAATTTTAATAATTTCAATAGCAAGTATTGGAATTCTTAAAGCTAATTCTAGGAATTAGAATAGGTCCAATAGAATTGCTAGAATTGTTGGAATTCTTGCGTGGCCAGCATTCTTTGGCAATTATGTCTCTGAATTATTAGAACTCTTAGAAATCATTCTAGGGTTCTAAAAATTCCAACAATTCCAGAAACAGAATTGCCAGGGAATGCTGGCCAGGCAAGAATTCCAAGCATTCTATAAACAGCAGCGCACTGGCGCCGGCAATCGCGCCTCTGGCCACGGCAGCAGCCCTGGCCACCACGGACGGGCAGGTGGCTGCGCACGGGAGCAGCATCGCCGCGCTGCAGAGCTCGCTGACCACGGCTCTCTCGAACAAGGCTGACCAGTCCCGACAGCGTGGACCTGAAGCTGTCGAACTACAGCACCACGGCAGCCATGAACGGCTCCATCGCCTCGGCCAACAACGCCACGCTGGCGACGGTGGCCGCCAACTACGGCCTCAAGACGGTGGTGGACCAGCACTCCCTCGACATCGCTGCGAGGATCACGCCGCTGGAGGTCGACACCAAGCTGGCCAACGCCCGAATAATTCCAATTAGAATTATTCAAAGTCCCAGAATTCATTCTATCAATTCAAATAATTCGAGTTGGAATTATTCAAAGTGTAAGAAGTAATTCCAAGAATTCTAAACAATTGGAATTATTGGAATTCTCAGAATTATTTCTAGGAATTGGAATAATTCCAAGCGGAATTATGGAAATTCCAATAATTCCAATTGGAATTATTCCAATTCTAAGAATTCTAATAATTCAATTGGGATTATTCAAATTAGTAGAATTATTGGAAAATCCTTGCCTGGCCAGCATTCCCTGGCAATTCTGTTTCTGGAATTTTTAGAATTCTTAGAATCCTGAAATTAATTCTAAAAATTCTGAAAATTCCAATTGGAATTATCCCAAGTCTTAGAATTAATTCTAAGAATTCGAATAATTCCAATGAATTATCTAGTTCCTAGAATTAAGTCATAAAAATCTAAGAATTCCAATTCGAATTACTCAACTTCTTAGAATTATTGGAAAATCCTTGCCTGGCCAGCATTCCCTGCCAATTCTGTTTCTAGAATTTTTGGAATTCTGAGAATCCTAGAATCAATTTTAAGAATTCTAATAATTCCAATTGGAAATATTCAATTTCCTGGAATTAAGTCTTAAAATCTAAGAATTCCAATTGGAATTACTCAACTTCTTAGAATTATTGGAAAATCCTTGCCTGGCCAGCATTCCCTGCCAATTCTGTTTCTAGAATTTTTGGAATTCTGAGAATCCTAGAATTAGTTCTAAGAATTCTAATAATTCCAATTGGAATTATTCAAATTCCTGGAATTAATTCTAAGATTTCGAATAATTCCAAATAGAATTATTCCAAATCTTAGAATTAATTCTAAGAATTCCAAGAATTCCAATTGGAATCATTCTAATTCCTAGACTTAATTCTAAGAATTCTAATAATTCCAATTGGAATTACTCAAATTCTTAGAATTATTGGAAAATCCTTGCCTGGCCAGCATTCCCTGGCAATTCTGTTTCTGGAATTTTTGGAATTCTGAGAATCCTAGAAATAATTCTAACAATTCTACTAATTCCAATTGGAATTATTCCAAATCTTAGAATTAGTTCTAACAATTCCAATAAATCCAATTAGATTATTCTAATTCCTAGAATTAATTCTAAGAATTCTAATAATTCCAATTGGAATTATTCCAATTCTGAGAAATATATGGAAATCCTTGCCTGGCCAGCATTCCCTGGCAATTCTGTTTCTGGAATTTTTGGAATTCTTAGAATCCTAGAATTAATTCTAATAGTTCTAATAATTCCAATTGGAATTAGTTTAACTCCTAGAATTAATTCTAAGCATTCTAATAATTCGAATTGGAATTATTCTAATTAATTCTGAGAATTCCAAGAATTCCAATTGGAATTATTCTAATTCCTAAAATTAATTCTAAGAATTCTAATAATTCCAATTGGAATTGTTCCAATTAATAGAAATATATGGAAATCCTTGCCTGGCCAGCATTCCCTGGCAATTCTGTTTCTAGCTAGAATTTTTGGAATTGATAGAATCCTAGAATTAATTCTGAGAATTCTTATAATTCAAATTGGAATTATTCCAGTTCCTAGAATTAATTCTAAGAATTCTAGTAATTCCAATTGGAAGTATTCCAAATCTTAGAACTAATTCTAAGAATTCCAATAATTCCAATTGGAATTATTCTAATTCCTGTCTTAAAAATTCTAAGAATTCCAATTGGAATTACTCAACTTCTTAGAATTGTTGGAAAATCCTTGCCTGGCCAGCATTCCCTGACAATTATGTTTCTCGAATTTTTGGAATTCTTAGAACACTAGAATTCATTCTAAGAATTCTAGTAATTCCAATTGGAATTATTCAACCTCCTAGGATTAATTCTAAGCATTCTAATAATTCCAATTGGAATTATTCCAAATCTTACAACTAATTCTAAGAATTCCAATAATTCCAATTGGAATTATTCTAATTCCTAGAATCAATTTGAAGAATTCTAATAAGTTCAATTAAAATTATTCCAATTCTTAGAACTATTAGAAAATCCTTGCCTAGCCAGCATTCCCTGGCAATTATGCTTCTGGAATTCTTAGAATTCATAGAATCCTGAAAATGATTCTAATAATTCTGAAAATTCAAATTGGAATTATTCCAATTCCTAGAATCCATTCTAAGAGCTCTAATAATTCCAATTGGAATTATCCCAAGTCTTAGAATTTATTCTAAGAATTCGAATAATTCCAATTGGAATTATTCTAATTCCTAGAATTAATTCTAAGAATTCTAAGAATTCCAATTGGAATTACTCAACTTGATAGAATTATTTGGAAATCCTTGCCTGGCCAGCATTCCCTGGCCATTCTGTTTCTGGAACCTTTGGAATTCTGAGAATCCTAGAATTAATTCTGAGAATTCTAATGATTCTAACTGAGGATTCTAACAATTTCAACAATTCCAGAAACAGAATTGCCAGGGAATGCTGGCCAGGCAAGGATTTCCAAATATTCTAAGAATTGGAATAATTCCAATTGGAATTATTAGAATGCTTAGAATGAATTCTAGGAATTAGAATAATTCCAATTGGAATTATTGGAATTCTTAGGATTAATTCTAAGCTTTTGGAATAATGCCAATTGGATTATTAGAATTCTTAGAATTGATTCTAGGAACTAGAATAATTCAGAACTTGATTCAACGAATTCTGAAAATTCCAATTGGAATTATTTGAATCAAACGAAATTGTTAGAATTTTTAGAATTAATTCGAGGAATTTGAATATTTCCAATTGGAATTATTGGAATTGATAGAATCAATTTTAAGGTTTGGAATAATTCCAATTGGAAGTATTAGAATTTGTGGGATATCTTCCAGGAATTAGAATAATTCCAATTGGAATTATTAGAATTGATAGAATTAATTCTAGGATGCTAAGAATTCCAAAAATTCTAGAAACAGAATTGCCAGGGAATGCTGGCCAGGCAGGAATTTCCATATATTTCTAAGAATTGGAATAATTCCAATTGGAATTATTAGAATTAGTTGAATTAATTCCAGGAATTAGAATAATCTAATTGGATTTATAGGAATTCTTAGAACTAATTCTAAAATTTGGAACAATTCCAATTGGAATTACTAGAATTGATAGAATTAATTCTAGGAATAATTCCAATTGGAATTATTGGAATTCTTAGAATTCATTCTAGGATTCTAAGAATTCCAAAAATTCCAGAAACAGAATTGCCAGGGAATGCTGGCCAGGCAAGGATTTTCCAATAGTTTTAAGAGTTGGAATAATTCCAATTGGAATTATTGGAATTCTTAGAACTAATTCTAGGAGTTAGAATAATTCCAATCTAGGAATTTGAATAATTCCCATTGGAATTCTTAGAATTCTTAGAATTAAATTCTAGGATTCTAAGAATTCCAAAAATTCCAGAAACTGAATTGCCAGGGAATGCTGGCCAGGCAAGGATTTTCCAATAATTCTAAGAATTTGAATAATTCCAATTGGAATTATTAGAATTCTTAGAATTAATTCTAGGAATTAGAATAATTCCCATTGGAATTATTAGAATTCTTAGAATAATTCTAACAATTAGAATAATTTTTAATTGGAATTATGAGGCATTGGAATAATTCCAATTTGAATTATTAGAATTCTTAGAATTAATTCTAGGATTCTAAGAATTCCAAAAATTCCAGAAACAGAATTGCCAGGGAATGCTGGCCAGGCAAGGATTTTCCAATATTTCTATTAATTGGAATAATTCCAATTGGAATTATTGGAATTCTTAGAACTAATTCTCAGATTTGGAATAATTCCATGGAATTATTACAATTCTTGGAATTGATTCTAGGATTCTAAGAATTCCAAAAATTCCAGAAACAGAATTGCCAGGGAATGCTGGCCAGGCAAGGATTTTCCAATAAAATTGGAATAATTCCAATTGAAATTGTTAGAATTCTTAGAATTAGTTTTAGGAATTATTGGAATTATTAGAAATCTTAGTTAATTCTAGGATTTGGAATAATTCCAATTGGAATTACCTAGGGCTTCAAGAACCTGAAAAAATGTCGTACCCTGACTGAAACATTTTGTTTTTGCTCGATTTTCTAAAAACATCGTGTTTTCAGGAAAAACATTGTTTTTGATAAAACCCTTTAAAATTGGCTTCTGAGGCCAAACACTCATTTGGTCAAAGGCAAGGGTCGGGAGTGGAAGTCACACAGGCATCACCCATTAAGATTTCAACTGAGGGCAACGCTCTATGCTGAGTATGCTTCAAATTCTAAGGACCACATTGATGAGCCTGAGAGCCAGGGTGTGCAGCTGGCTTCAGTTTTTAAGTACCCTTCACAGCAACAGGCACCTGAAGACTAGGGCCAGGTCATACCGAACCAGTTTGAAGGGGGTGCTGGAATCCCAAAGCTCCTTTTAATGCAAAACAAGACCAGGTGACACCTTTTGAGATTGTTTTTATGATTTTTGAGTTGTTTTTGGAAAACGGGGCGGGATCCTGGCGGCTAACCGGAAAAACCGTAGAAAACCCGTAGAAGCCCAGAGAAAACCTGTAGAAACCCATAGAAAACCCGCAGCCCCAACCGAAAACATCGTGTTTTTGGAAAACATCGTGTTTTCTAACCCGTAGCTAAACCGTGGAAAACCCGTAGTAAAGTGTGGCAAACCGTGGAAATTCTATGGGTTTTTCGGGTTCAACCACGAATGCGCTAATTCGAGATCGTTGCCGGAAAACAACGAAGTCGTGAGCAAAAGTCTTTGCTTCAGCTTGCGCGCTGTTCGAAGCCAGCACGTGGCATTGCTGCTTGACAAGTGTCATAAAACCGTGGTACTTTTGACTATTTGGGTCCCCGGCCTCCTTCTTTCAGATTGGAGTTGCGAAAGACGAGTGGCGAATGCGAAGCTGATTTCGTTACGAGCGCAAAAGGGGAGGGCAATGGGAGATTCTGAGGTTGAGATGATGCTTTTGAGATCTTTTGAGAACGGATGACGAGTTGAAGGAATGTATGGGAAAATGCTTGAAATCGAAAATGCCGTGTTTCCCGAAAACATCGTGTTTTCCCAAAAAACATCGTGTTTTTTGTAGGTATGACATTTTCATCGGTTTTGAGGCTCCTGGTATTGGAATTCTTAGAATTAATTCTAGGATTCTAAGAATTCCAAACATTCCAGAAACAGAATTGCCAGGGAATGCTGGCCAGGCAAGGATTTTCCAATAACTCTAAGATGTCCAATAATTCCAATTGGAATCATTCCAATTCCTAGAATTTCCAATTGGAATTATTGGAAATCTTAGAGTTTATTCTAAGATTTGGAATAATTCCAATTAAAATTATTAGAAATCTTAGAATTAATTCTAGGAATTGGAATAATTCCAATTGGAATGATTAGAGTTCTTAGAATTGATTCTAGGATTCTAAGAATTCCAAAAAAAACAGAAACAGAATTGCAAGGGAATGCTGGCCAGGCAAGAATTGCAAGAATTCTAACAATTTTTTTATTCTAATAATTCCTATTGGAGTTATTCCAATTTATGGAAAAATCTACGAATTCTAAAAAGTCCTATTGGAATAATTCAAATCTTGGAATTCATTCTGTAAATTCTAATGGTTCCAAATGGAACTATTAGTATTGATTCTAAAAAGTGGAATAATTCCAGCTGGAATTACTAGATTTCTTAGAATTAATTCTAGGATTTTAAGAATTCCAAAAATCTAAGAATTCCAAGGGTTTGTCTCTGGAATTCCTGGAGCTCCTGGAATTCTTGGCTTGCCAGCCAGCAGGGACAAATATTACCTAGAGGTCTCTCACACATATATATATATGGTACCCCCCTGGAATACTCAGGATTTCTGGCAGAAATTGACATGTTGGCTGTAAAATTGCATGTAAAAGACACGTTTCAGCTGGAAAAATGAGGCTCTAAAAATGCACTCTTCTGCTTTACTTAAATTCTAGCATCGCTACTTTGTGCAATCCAGGATGTGCTAGCACGTGCCAGCACATCCTGGATTGACGATTGAAGATTGAAGCTTTCTGATAATTCTTTCTGGAAATCGTCAAATCTGTACTTAGGGCAATCCAGGGTGCGCATGTGCTAGCACGTGCTAGCCGAAGATTGAAGATTGAAGATTCTCTGACAACTCTTTCTGGGATTCTTCAATCTTCAACCTTCAATCCAGGATGTGCTAGCACGTGCTAGCACATATTAGTTTGTCCTAAGGATGGATTGAAGATTCCCAGAACAAGTGGTCTGAGAATCTTCAATCTTCAATCACGTGCTAGCACATCCTGGATTGCCTAAGTACATATTTGAAGAACTCCAGAAAGAGTTGTCAGAGAATCTTCAATCTTCAATCCAGATCCCGGATTGCCCTAGGTGCGGATTTGAAGAACCCAAAAGGCAGACCGGGAGCGCACGTTGTCAGAATCAAATTGTGGATGTGCACCTGCACTGCTGCATTTGGCCACGGGGATTTTTTGTTGTTGACACCTTTCAGGTATTTTGTGGACTTGCGGGCTGGTCAGGATGGAAGATTCTCAAATACAAAATCTGGTAGATCTTCAATCTTCAATGCAGGGGCAGATCCTTAATGAGTCTAGAACAAACTGTCAAGCTTTTGGGGGGCAGGATTGAGGATGTTCTAAAAATATGTTTGTGGAATTTTGTATATTCGATTTTCGATCCAGGGCAACGCGATCTGAGCAAATGCAGCAAAACACGGCGTTTTACAGCATTTCTGCCAAGAATGAGATCTATGATTGAACATATTTTTCTGTCATTGGCTTGGCTCAGTTCTTGCTTGGTTCAAACCACATGGAGTTCGAGAAGGACAATAACCCTTTCAAAATTGAGTTTGATTCCAAGTTGATTTGGCTTTGACAATAGCTATCTTCCCCAGTTGTTTTTTGAACTGCGCAAGAAACGGCAAACAATTAAAATTGAATTTGGTTTGAACTCGAAAGCGTTTTAATCTGGAAAGTCTTGAATTTCAATAGTTGTTATTGGCGATGATTGAATCAACTTAGACAAGCAACACACAACTGAGATAGTTGAATTGTAAAATAGGTTTCAAATAGACTGAGTTAGCATGTACATGGAAATGTGCACAACACTTGAGTTAACATGTAAATGCAACTGCGCAAGAACATGAAATAGGAATACATTCCTTTTCCCCAAGTTGCTGAATTTCGCTGCCAAGCAAAAATAATAAAAACCAAATGATAGAGCTGCTACAGGCGCGTTGAAGCTGCCAAAGCATACTTCGCGCACTAGTATTGTGCTGAAAAGTTGTGCTTTCTGAGCTGGAGCTGCCAAAGTGCACTTTGCATACTACAATGTGACTTTAAGTGAACTTCGCGCATGCCAATGTGACGGTCACACAACTCCTATTCAACGTTGAGCTTAACTTCTGCTTGGTTGGAATGTGCATGGAGTTGCGCGTCCAGTCAGTTCATTTCAGAGTCTCAGGGCATGTGTCACCCCCTGTCTGGCCAAAAACCTCAGTTCTGGCCAAAAACCTGAGTATTTCAAGGGGGGCAGCATATTTATATATATATATACACATACTATATATATACACATATTATTAAGACAATCATCACTGCGGCCTCAACAGTGTCACACATCCATCCACCTGTACTTTGTAGGTTTGTCTCTGAATAGGGGAACCCTGACGGGTGTCTGCTCAGACCAACCCGAAAAGGGAACCCTGAAACGACAAGTCCACATCTCCATCCACGGTGTTGGAGGATCGGGGGGCAGGTTCCAAATTAAACTTGTGCCGTGAAACAAAAGTCCTTCCTATGACGGCTGTTATGGTGGCGCTGAGGAGAACTGCCATGGAATCCTCAGCTAGCGCCATCATGATCAAGGAACTCGAGATCTAAGCACATTTTCCAAGTCAAGCAAGCCGCACAAATGATCCAAGCCCACCAAATAATGCACCAAACAGCTAAAACCACCATGCAAATCAGCGAATCCGCCAATTTACGCAGATCAACCGTTCCCGCAAACCGCCAATCCACCAAACCACCAAGCCACCGATCTGGGACGTGAAAAGGTGGGACAAATTGACCCATCCCCTTTTGGTGTCCCTTTGGGTAAATCACAATTGCCCTCTTTATAGAAACAATTATTCAACTGCACAGGAGGGTTTTGGAAGATTGCCTCTTGAAAAGGCCCCTTGTCCGCTTCCATGATGGCTGGAGAAACGGTAGTGACCACCAATTTGGATCAACTATCCATCCCATGTTGTCTTCCCTTTGGGCAGATTAAACTTATGCGTGCTTTTGATCGCACCCCATCAATGCATTGTTTGCATCACGCAGGCCTGAACCACCTGCGGCACCGGCGTCTGCTCCCGAAGCCAAAGAAAGCTGCTGGCGATGGGGTAGGACCACAGGTACCCGGGCCGCCTCACAAAGCCAACAAGCCAGACTGCAGATTGACATGAGACCCCAAGAATTGCTTTTAGAGGAATCTCCCTTTTCCCCGGTTTCGTGAGTCAAAGAAATCACACAGTTGAGCCAATTACTAGGTAGGACACCAAATCACAGGGTCAGGAACTCCCTTGCAAATAACGTTGACCTTGAAGGGGCTCACAAGGATTACTATAAAGATGATGTCGTTTGCGTTACATGTTGAGCTAGCTACAGGAGAGTACCAAAACAACTGTATTAATTTGTTATCAACCACTGAAAAAAATGGTATCCAGCGCATATTGGGCATGAACAAAAACACTACGTATCAAGATTCATTCTCAGCCTAGCCACTTTATCACCCTCCGCCAACCAAGCAAAACAGCCAGTCATGTATGACAGCAAAACAACTTGCATGTGACACCCGGGTGGTTTAAGGTTCATTTAGGGTAAGCTGATGTTTGGCTTGGGGGCCAATTCACAGTGGGTTTACAGTCGGTTTAGGTGAGTTTATGGTGTGCTTGGGCATTTCCTCTTTGAGACGTAAAATGAGTTAGCAAGTTGTCCAGCGTAGTGCCTCAAGGTGCAGAACCGACAATACTTCTAGATGTTCGAGGCTCAAACCGCATTGGCGACGCAACGCAGCCAAGGACTAGACTGCAGAACCTCAGGACAAATACGAGATTGCCCCCATTGGAAATGGGATGGAGATGCAAGTGCCAATTCTCACAATCAACGACGCACGTCTCCTGTTCGCCTGCCCTGCCGTCCAAATAACCTGCCCAACTGGGTTTGCACTGGGGACCCTTCGTCGACATCTATTTATGTCCGTCAACCTACTTTTGCAGGTGCTTCCTCCAGTGGATCCAGCTACTTCTGCCCGGTTACCGACTGTACAGGGGTACGTGGATTCACTGGGTCCCATTCACCAAACCAACTATCAACTTGCCGGGCCTCACAGTTGTAAGCACTGTGACATTCAGGGACACTGCGGCCGACACTTCCAGGCCAGCCTCTCGAGAGCGATACGAAAGACACAGGTAGCCAACAAAACAGGCCGCTTTGGGTTCGCATGTTTGACTTTTCGATCTCAAACATTGCATCAGCATCACTTAATCTTTGTTGGTTAACATGTTCACGATGTTTGTTCAACATCACTGGCTACTTGTGTTTCAGTCGACCATCCTGTCAGTTTCTCTGAAACAGCTGGAACAGTACTTCCAGAGCAAACATTCGCCTCTAGCCACCCAACCCAAACTGGGGAAACAACAAATGCACCTTTGAGAGAATAACTCCATCAAAGCGGCGGTCGAAGATGCCACAAACAGGCAACAAACCAAAGTGCCACTTGGTGAAAGAAACACATTGGACATCTCCGAGTACAACACTTGGACATCAGCCAGGCCATTGGCCATCTGGCTACGTGTCACAAGACCCCTGTATGGAAGACCTGCTAGGGCTAAACCCACTGTGAGGCTAAAATGGCATAGCGAATGTTCAGGCCCTCTCTTCTGGATCATGATTGTTAAGAACCATAAGCCCATATTTTAGGACAAACACCCTCTCAGCTGTGTGCTCCGGTGCCTTCAAGGGACCAACACTGGAGGCACCAAACAAGCAAGGACGCCAATTGCCTAAGAATCCATAGATAATGACGACCAACTTCCACAAAATGTGTATTTCACGGTTCTGACACGCTACTCCCCTGCAAGTGCATGAAACCCACAAAATGATCCGGAAAGGGGTTGCCCAAAAAGAGATTCCTCCTTGTAAACAAACGTAGTAGCAAAGTGAGCCCACCGTTGACTGTTGCTGACTTCGCCTTCGACAGATCCCCTATCGAGAGTTTTTAAAGGCACACCCCAGCAGGCAAGGAGTTGCCACCTGGAGGAGTGGTCCCTATTTTGAAACATCCCCCTCTAGGTCAGAATCAAACCGTGGTATTCAACGAGTCTAGCCCAAACTGCAACCATCAATAGGACAACAACGCCCATTTCTGGTAGCGACCGTCGTGTGCTTCATCTAAATCCAGGTTGATGGCTCACAGGTTCTTCCATGTTGTGACTTTTCATCCAGCGGCTCCTGCTAATCTTCATTTATGCCCAACATCGAGTCAGCTGGCTAGTTCATGGGTTGGTTGGTTGGTTGGTTGGCTGGCTGGCTGGTTGGTTGGCTGGCTGGCTGGTTGGCTGGTTGGTTGATGGGTTGGTTGGTTGGTTGGTTGCGGCTCTGCTCTTCCCCGAGCGAAGAGCCTCGCGCATGAGGTTCTCCAAGTAGAGCTTCCGAGGGCCGTTGTAGAACAGCCAGCTGCAGGCGTGCAACGTTGCCGGGCTGGCGCCTGTCGCAAAGACATCGGCGGGCTGGTCGTTTCTCGTAGTCACCACCCTTTCCCCAATCATGAAAGTGGACCGGCACCTTTTTACGAAGTCTTTCAAAACCCTAGATTTCATGTGAGCGTGTCCATTTTTGAAGGTAAACTTTTTGAGATGTTGACCATTCAAAGAAATCAACACATACTTTGGAGGAGTAGGAGGCTGCACTACAAAAAATGTACATTGCTTACAATAACAAAGACTGTTTCTGGGGAGAGGGGGTTGCCGAATTGATTCCACTTTGCGGATCCCCGAAAATGTTGTCCCGTTGGCGGGCCGTTGGTTCCATTCAAACTCCATGCTTGGACGAGTATAAACTCACAGGACCTCTGAGGACTTTCTGACCCAACATGTGTTTTGTCTTGAATTGAGGGAATGTTAAACACAGCGGACAATTGCCACAAGGGCTATTGACATCTGCAAGATGGCCTCCGGTTTCGAGCTGTTCAAAATTGGCAGATATTATTTGATGTTGATGCTCTTTCGTTCTCTGTGTGCGTGTCTGTGTGCTTCTTGCAGGGATGGCCGACCAAAGCAACCCTGGGTGGGTACCACCCAATGCACAAAAACGAAAACACAATTTGCTGCTTCCGCCATACTGCTTGGTTGGACTGTTGAAGCTGAGTTTCCCCGAATTCACCCAGAACGACTTAAAGATGAGTAAGCCCCCCCCAAAAAAATGCGGTGCATACCAAGGGTTCATATACAGGTTCATACATTCAGCATTTGACGCCCCGTTGTGCTCCAATGCTCAACACAGTCCGTCGGGTGATGCTTTCTTCTTATATGGAGCACTTTTGCGATGTTGAGCTCTGATCAATGTGAGCCCCTAGAATCTTTACCAACGTGGTTGTCTGGTCTGTTTTGTGCAAATTGTGTCCATCCGAAGGAATCCCCTGATACCTCCCAACTCTATGACTAGGGAGTTTCCTTCTTGAGAAGCAACCCACTGAATATGCTAGGACGCGTTGGTTCGGCGATGTCTGGCTGCGAACTGAGCCATGATCGAGTCGATACAAGATGATTGTGTGTTCCATCAAAGATGGAAAATTCGGGTCGAACCCCCCCTATGTCCCAACAACATTCAAAATAACAATTGACTACCCATTTGTTCAATTCTTGGTTTGCAACTCTGGAACCCCTGTGGTCATCCGCCAGCGGGGATAAACGCAAGGCCCCCTCCGTGATGTCGCTCGTACCCACAAACGAACACACCATTCGGAAGGCTTCATGACGAACCTTCCATACATTACTTAGCGCATGTTGGGATTTTGCAGCTCGCACGAAACAAAGAGCACGGAGGGCCCTAAAAAGGGGTTTGCTACCCTCATGCGCCCTTTAATTAGCAGGGTAGGGGTATGTGTGTATGAATGTATGTATGCATGCATGCATGCATGCATGCATGCATGCATGCATGCATGCATGCATGCATGTTTGTGTGTGTGGGTATGTATGTGTGTATGTATGTATGTATGTACGTACGTACGTACGTACGTACGTACGTATGTATGTATGTATGTATGTACGCATGTATGTACGCATGTATGTATGATTCTGTATGTACGTACGTACGTACGTACGTACGTACGTAGGTATGTATGTATGTATGTATGTATGTATGTATGTATGTATGTATGTATGTATGTATGTATGTATGTATGTATGTATGTATGTATGTATGTATGTATGTATGTATGTATGTATGTATGTATGTATGTATGTATGTATGTATGTATGTATGTATGTATGTATGTATGTATGTATGTATGTATGTATGTATGTATGTATGTATGTATGTATGTATGTATGTATGTATGTATGTATGTATGTATGTATGTATGTATGTATGTATGTATGTATGTATGTATGTATGTATGTATGTATGTATGTATGTATGTATGTATGTATGTATGTATGTATGTATGTATGTATGTATGTATGTATGTATGTATGTATGTATGTATGTATGTATGTATGTATGTATGTATGTATGTATGTATGTATGTATGTATGTATGTATGTATGTATGTATGTATGTATGTATGTATGTATGTATGTATGTATGTATGTATGTATATGTATGTATGTATGTATGTATGAATATGTATGAATATGTATGAATATGTATGAATATGTATGAATGTATGTATGAATATGTATGTATGTATGTATGTATGTATGTATGTATGTATGTATGTATGTATGTATGTATGTATGTATGTATGTATGTATGTATGTATGTATGTATGTATGTATGTATGTATGTGTATGTATGTGTATGCAACACCGTCTGTAGCAAAGTCCAGCCCGACGTAGGTGCGGATCTCTGATCTGCCGAGGGGCCGTAGGGTGTTGCGAGCACGCAACTCTGGCGCTCTGCATCTGGGTGGCCCACCTGAGGCAAAGGTGTTGGTAAGGAATGCAAGGGCTGAAGAACGAATGCTGTGGCTGGACAAACTCCTGCAGCAATTGGTAGGCAGTTTATTCCAAAGCCTGCTGTCAGCTTCCATGATTCTTGGAGTGACAGTAAAAGTGCAAAATCCTGTTCCCGTAGCCTTGACGGTCGCGTAACCTTTGCAATTCAGAAGTTGGAGACTAAAAGTATCGCAGGCGTCAGCTTGTCAGCATATTTCAGAAAAAAACACCAAAGTGTGGAACCAGCGGGCTGGCACTTCGCAGTCATCGGCCGACAACTGGACTTGGCAAGCTCACTAAGCCAAAGTCCCTTATGTGAAGAGGAATATTGTTATTAACAATAGGCTCCTGGGCTGCGGGAGTTTTCTACCACCAGCTAAACGAGATAAAATGCCAAAAGTGGCTTTAAGAGTGTCACTTGAAGTATCTAGCTGGGAACCAGGGGAGAAGATTCCACAGGCTGGCACAAAGGACCTGGTTGACCTTCTGGGACCTTGGCAACAATGTGGATCAAACTGGGGAACAACAAGGTCACAAGGCGTCCATCACCGCCGACCCCAAAAAAGGAAAGGCCAACTCAGTTCCTGACAGGGTGAGCAGAAGGAAGTTTGAACTTGCCTCCCCGGAGCACAAAAAGTTCAAGGCCAATTCGGAAGTCAATTGCCCCAGGAGAATCCAATGCACTCGGGCGGGAACGGTCCGGGATGTGATCCCCTTTCAGAGTGGAGAAACTTGCTTGGACGACACACACATGTGTGTATATATATTTACTTATACGTGTATGTATATATATATATGTGCAAAGTACAGATGTGCCAAGGTGCAGAGAAAGTCATGGAGGTGGCAGTAGAGGGCAGCACCTGCCACCAAGCCCATGGGGTCGCCCCCGCCTCCCCCCCCCCTCCACTTTTCCGCTCACACCTTTTCAAGGCCGCGCCCCTGAACTTGGCGGGACAACTATAGGCGTGGCGAGTGTGATTTTAATGAAGGTCACCTGAGATCTGATAAACCACCTGATCCGGTGCAGCACAACCGGATTCGACTGTTGCTCATCTGGAGGCGCAAATGGCCCTGAAAGGGCCTGCGGTGCAATGATGCAAGCAAAACTGCCTGGACCAAACATGCGTCACCGACTAGAAGGGTTCCCCAAGAATTAAACCTGAATGACTTAGAGGGTCAAAGTTGCCAACATTCTGGTATATTTGCGACATGGTGGCAAGGCAAAGATCATGATAGTGGCCTTCTAGAAACCAATCGGGGCCGATTCCAATTGTAAGGGCATATGTCAAAATGATGCTGTTCCATATTTGCTTCCCCCCTGCAAGCACACCCCCAAAAAATAAGACACGAGAACCACCTTACCGGTGCCTGGACCTGCTCTTCGCTGATGGTCATTGCGCTACCGTCCACCTGTGCCAACAAGAGCGCGATAAAACCCTGGGTGCTAAATAGGGAGTCTAGAATCTTGAATCTGGAATGCCAGAAACATACCTATCCCCTGTTTTGCTGTTTCCTGGGGATAAACTGAACACATCATCCCCAGCTCTTTGGATTCATTCTTCCCTTTGCTTTCAAATTAGCCAAACTGGGGCTTTTTCAACATGCAGTGGTGGGGATGCCTAATCCGAGTCCGCAGCGGGGCCTCAGGAAATGAGTGACCCTGCACGAGCTAAAAAGTGGCATGGCCATGGTCCCAAATGGTGGCAAACGCGAAAATAACTGTGGCTAGCAAGGAGTCTGGAAGACAAAGGTGGAATACGAAAACTGGGCGGCAAGCAGTCAACAACACACATAGTTTGCTGGTCGTAGAACAGCCCTGTGCTTTGCAGGAAAACATGAGCCCAGAAAAAAGTATAACGAGCTCGATTCTTTGTTGGCTGGCACATTGGATTCGTCCTGGAAATTTCCAAGTAAGAGACCCCGAACTCGTTTTCCGCCCTAGGTGACCTTCTGAATGGCTGCGAAACATTCTTGTACACTCTTGCAGCAAAAAAGGCAGAACAAACAGACTGCGACACACACCAAGGCAATCGGAACAAACAAAGAAAGACTGGTCAACATCGTTGAGAATGGTTCGGAACGTATTATCTCAGTAAGCAATGTCATCCCAGGCCTCACTATAGGTTACGCCCCGCTTTATCCATCACGAGTGAGTGATCACCTGGATTCAAGGTGCTTCCTGGGAAAACCAATCTTTGGTTCTAAGTTTAAGTATTCCTTCAAGGGTTACCCCGCACCAAAATGGAACCCTCTGCTTGTGGATGGGAGGGCAAAGAGTCGGTCTTTGAGTCGGTTTTTGCCACCAAACACATGGCTGGTGTTCCTTCAGGTTTCCCTTGAAACCAAGGGAGAAACAAGGGCTACCCTCAAACCAAAAGACAACACACACATGTTTCATTTCAGCCAGAGCTGCCCCAAACCTCCGGCGAACGGCTCCGGCGATTTGTGTTCCATTCCGCGCCTGCGCCGGGGCCTGGAAGCTGAGATCCTCCTGGCTGGGCGGTAGCTCTTTGGGCAGCAGCAGGCTGGACGCCACAGACTCCAAATGACCTGCGCTGGATGCTCTGCGGTTCTATGGCATTCTCTGAACCTTTGGCCTGGGATTACCCAAGCAGGTTCGGTTCTTTGTCCCTTGAGTTTCACACTTCATGCGCCCTTTGCATCCCTGTTGTTGTTTGGCGTGTATGCACCATGTTTTCAAATGAGAACCCGCGCACATGGTCCGAAAGCAAACACGCCTGCAATGATGGCGTAGGCTGTGACCACCGCGCCACCAAGCACCTGCGCCGCACAGATCTATCGCAAAGCAAAGGTGTGCCAGAACTCGTGCACAGGGTATCTGTCCCCACCTCAAGCCAAAAAAAGCAACAACTTGGGTTGCCAGTGAGATTTGACTGGGATGCCAAAGAAAGAGTTCCGCGCCTCGAAGGGGCCGAGGTAGTCGCACAGCTTCGGCACTTCCACCGCCCTTGGCGTTTTCAATCAGAAGTGGAACCCCCCACCTGGGCGGAACCCTTTTGGTTCGCATTTAACACATCAACACCCCTAAATGACTCGTTTCTTCTTGGTTCCATGTGAAAGCCATCCAAGTTTGGGACGGCTCCACGTAAAAGCGACACTTCAACCTAAGTTGAAAATTGAAGATTGCTTCCACGTCCATGAGTGGGGCCGACAAAACAGACGCAGTAAACCCTGCTTTTAAGAACCTATTTCGCTTTCGCGGAGGCCGGCCTTTGCTCCAAAAAGGAGGTACCCAGCAAAAGCCACTTGAGGTCCTTACCCCCCACCCCCCCCGAGGTGGCTATCATTTGCCCAAATCCATGGGATTCTAAGGCGAGCATCGCCCAGAAGAACTGCAAGCTCAGGCTTGATGACCTTGCGTCCCTTGTTCCAACCGTGGCAAAATGGGCCTAGTCCAAGCCCAGTCTTAGCTGTTTACCTGCTAGCAACTTTGTGGCCACGATGGAAGACCCGGGCTACAAAAACGTGTGAAATCCCAGTGACAGCACCTTTCTTCCCGAGTTTGAGGACTCCAAAGGGAAACCGAAGCCCATTTGAGTGTCTTCGTGTCTTGAGGGTACCGTTTGTAGGATTGCTTCAAATGGAACCAAAGAGCAACCATCAATTGCGGGGGTTCCCCGACTTTGCTTTGTATTTGCATTTTGTCTAGCAAAGGAATCCAAAGGAAAACCAAAGACCATTACAGTTTAGGTTACGCCCCGCCAAGACCTCTCTCTCTCTCTATATATATATATATATTTCCCCTTAAACATCACCTCACTTTAAGCTGGCCCAAATGCTGATCGTGGGAATGCCCCAGGAAAAGACATAAGGAACCCTGGCCACCTGGCCCCTCATGCCACGGTGCTGCAACAGCGCGGCGCCCCCGCAGGCAGTTGGCATCTCCTCCGGCAGCTGCGCGGGGAGCCCGGACCGGAACCGCTCCAGGAAGCCTCCCAGGCAAAGCCATGAAGGCGGCCTTTTGAGTTGAGGTATCCTTTTCTGGTGATTGAAAGAGAAACCACACCCTAAGGACATCCATTTTTAGGGGTCCAATATTTTGAGACACACATGTCTGGCCAAGTGGCCTCAAAATGGACCTCCCAAAAGAAGTGAAGCAAGCCTGGAACCTTCAAAAGCACCCCGTCAGCTTCCACGGTAATTGGTGGGAGGGTACTGCTGATTTTCAGCACTGATGGATCGAAATCCTCATACTTTGGAATCCGTCAAATCCGGGGGCTGTCAATGTTTAGGGAGGTTTGGGGAGGGGGAGGGGGCTGCTATTCAAGTGAAAAAATATCCAACCCCCTGATTGGAGGTTGCTCAAACAGCATCCAGCCCATGGTTGCTCAAACAGCATCGGTCGCGTGGAAGAAGGATCCCTTCTTGGTCCATGCTGAAACGGCACAGAGGAGACTTCAAGGGAAAACAGGTTTGGGTGTCGGTTTGACGGCAACCCTCTTTGTTGGGTCAGTTTGAAGGGAAAGCAAAAGGAAACTCGTGGTTTGGAGTTTCATCCCACCTATGTCGGAAACTATCCCATTTGACAGGATGACTACAATTCTAGGGGTTGATTCCCCATTCTTTTCAACCATCGTTCTTTTCAAAAACCAGCTGTTTCCCAGAGTGTTGGGTGGTTTTCCAGAAAAAAGATGCCTGGAACGAACGGGAAAGGTACCCCTGGAACAATGATAAAATGTGTGTTGTCTTGGTTTAGGTACCATGTACCCAGTGAATCCAGTTGCCCCTCTGGGTTGGGAATTTATTCCTGGCTTGACGTAGTTGTGCACGGATGAAATTCCTGTAAGAGCCTTACCAGGATACCATTTGGGTGTCTGGGAAGAGCAGTCGGAGACCGTGAAAACAGTGCGGCCCAGTACGTCTCTGATTCCCTGGCCAAAAACAAGCATGCACTGAGCCATGTCTCACCTTGTTTGTTGAATAGGTGTTTTGCGAATTCTGAAACATTGTGGAATATGAAGCAGACCCCTTCCTGAAAAACCCTCCCTCTTGGGATCGGGCCCCACCTTGCCGGCTTCACCAAACTCAATCGGGCCTTCCAAAGCGCCAGCAACGCTTCACCTTTTCAATTCTCTGCTTCCTTCAGCGAATGCCTGCGAACGCAAACGCCAGCCATTTGTACACCCTGCGTCGCTTCGTGCGGTCCAGCGCAATTCTGAGTCCACCCGATTTGCACCCTCACATCACCGCGCAATCCTCGTTCACTTCCTGGATGTGAACATTTCACCGAAAGCGAAGGCCCCAAAAGAACAGCTTTTTGTCCCCTCGTTGACCCAAACCGAATGACTCGAAATAAAGCAGGTGGTCGTATTGGGGGAAAACCTGGCGGGCAAATCAAAGTTGACACTACACCCTTTTCGTTGTTGTTCAATTTCAAAAGGAAGCCACCAAGGATCATACAACATTATTGGCTGGAAGCAGCCCTTGAAGCAGCCCTGGATAGTCCAAGCTCACAATCTGAAACCCTAAAGTCCAAAAGCCAACATCCCAAACCCTAAATTTTAAACTCGGCGGGTCCTTGACCAGGGCATTCCATCCTGTTTCCAGATCGAACTCCGGCTTCCTCATGGCGTCGTACTCCCAATCTATGCGCACTGGCTGGTCCTAGCCACGCACACGCCATTTGTGTGGGACCTCAAGGAGGAACTCCGGCAAAGGGCCAAAATCAGCACAGGGCGCCGCTAAATCAGGGAACCCCACACCCTTTGAGATTCAAACCCAAAAAAGATGGATCTTGGGCACCCTCGGGCAAACCAAGATGCAATCTCACCAAGGGTCTTGTTGGCAACCCTCCAGCTGCTTCTCGTGCTCGATTACACAAACAAGAAAACAAACACGTGGGCAATGAGACCCACAGTGGCCTCGTACCATTCCACACCCCACAACCATGTAACCGCACCGGATATATGCAATGTTAAGCGGGGCACCACTTGGTCAAACATGGCGGCCCTCGACAACGCCGTTGCAGTTTCAACCCCCCCACCTGCACCTTTGCAATCCCTCGCAAGGGCATCTGTCATATTCACGACATGACGACCAATGATATGAGCCCCGTTCAAAAATGATCAAACCAATATGTCTTGATCTGAGGGCTTTTGAGGTCGTCCCCTCTGTTTGTTCCACCAACCAATGGGCAAAAGGCAAGGCGTCTTTAGACCCCTTCACAATGACTCCCCTCAGCTCCCAAGCGGGCGCCTTGTTTTGGCGGACTCACTTTTGCTGGGCTCCGAGTCAAACAAAAAGGGCAGCAACCCTTTTGTTGAGGGCACCCTTGTTTGGACAGCTTTAAAGGGAACAAAGAAAAGCAAGAACTGTTGGAGAGCATCCATAGCCGTATTCGCAACATCCCATTTGTTTGTTTCACATGACTTGGAGCTCAAAGGAAAGCTAGTTTTGCATGACTTGTCTTGTCTTCCCGTGATAGCCTAAAAAAGGGTTTCAGGAGGTATGACACATTTGGTTGAGGGTACCCTTTTTGAGTTGTTTTTAAGGAACACCGGTATAGGGGATCCCCTTCAACCTTAAACCAAGCACTTCAGCATCGTGCTAATCATCATTTTCGTAAGGGCAGTGACGGTACTAGACCAACCCAGCGCTGGCAGGGTGCTCCCTTTGCCCCCTTTAGGACAAGTTTGGCATACCTCAAAGAGGAATCCGTTGCCATTTGGTAGGAGACCAACACTTGTCAAGTAGCAAATCCTAACATTTGCGCAATGAGTTAATCTCAAACGGATCAACCCGACTCTCCTGGGCTCTAAATGAGTGCTCTGAAAACTTGAGGGTTTCTTGGGAAAACCAACACATATTTGCTATTTGGGCTTCTTTTTCGAAGGCTCCCGTCTCACCTTGGTTTTCAAGGGAAGCCAAAGGCAAACTACGATTTTTGAGTGTTCCCTTATGTTGATACATACCCCATTTAGTGTGGATGGTCAAAATCCCGCATCAGTTGGCAGGTGTTTATTTAAGGGTTTCATCCCCAGTGCACAAGTTTCCCCACGCAAAGCATTCAGCCCGACGACGCTGGACCCAAACAAATGGGTTGTTTCCTGTTGGTCTCTCTTGAAGCAATTTCAAATGAGAAAACCCTCAACACAACATACACCCATCTGGGATGTCTTTTTTTGAGGGTACCGCTTTTTTGGCGTGGAGGAAAGCCACCTAACTTTTTGGCAGACCTGAAGCTGTTTCGTCCCCCGGCCCACACCCAAGGCCTTGTCCGAGGCATCCGGCTCTGCGATGCCCACCAGTGACAGCCGCGTCGCCCCGGGCAGCGCAACGCTTCGGGCCAGCAGGTGGCGCCGCGTCATGCGGTGCGCCGCCACCGTCACCTCCAGGGGGGGGTTCGTGTTGAGGCTGTGTGCGTGGCTCTCCTGTCCTAAAAACGTAGTCCTCCTTCCTTCCTTCCTTCCTTCCTTCCTCCCTCCTCCCATTCCTCCCCGCACTCACCATTCACTCGCTCAACTCACCTCACCTCGCCTTGCCTTACACTCGTTCGTTTTTTCCCTTCTTAAAACTCCAGCTTTTAATGGGATATAAAGTCTTAAATCATTGACAGCTTTGTCCGATGTTCATAGGGGAGGGGGTTGTTCTCATTTCTCGTTCTAACATCTGGCGTTTGGTGCTTTCTGCGATAGCCCTTTCGCCGTCTTCCGCGCCCTGCGGTTTGTTATTCTGCTTGATTGAACATGTAGAACAAGAAAAGCAACATAAAAAGGAAAGGAACGGCCAAATAAAGGCAAGATCGGCCCACGAAGAAGGCGGAAGGGCAACACGATGGTTGGTTGCTTCAAGTTTTAGAAGCAGGTTGGTCTAGGCTGGGCTGGACAAGCCATTCTCTGCCATTGGGGGGCGGGGCCTGTTGCACTGCGCCATACGGTGTTTTTGTTTGCGCGGTTCCACAACATTGGGAAAGTACTTTGCCTCGGGACTGCTCAGTGTGAGAGCTAACGCCCTTTTTGAACAACTCCCACATACGCGTGTTGTGTGTATGCCTGCGTTCATCTTGTATCCATAAAGGAACAGGAGCTGTCAAAATGGCGGCCTCCTGTTGACACAGCGCATGTTGAATCAGCAAGAGCAAGAAGGAGCCCCTCAAGACTGTAGATAACTCTAACCTTGAAGACAGTCCCGAGAAAAAAAGAGACAACATGGACCTTATTGTTGGACAATTACTCTCCATAAGCTGGATTAGGCTTGGGGCAGGACCGCGTCAGGAGACCCTTTAGTTAGGAACGGTACCAGCTGCAAGTGGCCACAAATCAAACGCCCTGTAACATAGAATTCTCTGTGATTGTTGCCAACTACGTTCTCTTTGTGGCACAACCATCCCGCCCTCCATCCTCAACACCCAAACTCCCAAACCCGCCAAATCCCCAAACGCCCCAAACGCCCTCCACAAAAAGAAGCAATCCGGGCTCCCGGCGTAGGGCTGGGAGGCATAGCACCGGAAGATCATGCGCTCCACGTGGCTGGTGCCATCCGGCAACTCCTCGATTCGCCGATATCGGATCTGGTCGAGAAGGAGAAGTGCGAGCCCAATCGATGCATAGGGAAGAAACCGAGGCCTCACACTCCTAGGAAGAGAATGGGTTCTGTCGAAAGGTTCTAAAAAGTTCTATGAACCTCTGTGGTGGGTACGGGCACCCCGAGGGTTTTCCTTACATAAACCCTTCTATAAACTCGTGGTTGATTTCAATTGTAGGGCACCACCCAGTTTGGAGGATCTGGATCACCTTGGAGAAACCTAGTAACATCCGCCAGGCTTATTCTTCGGGGTTAACATTGGTCTGGGAGAACCGTGAAAGCTTGGCCTGGTGGCCTGCTGGAAACAGAAAGAGACAAACACAAAGCATCCGAGTTGGTTGCCTCCGCGGGGCTGCAAAAAGGTGAATCTTCTGTGGCTACGACCAACCAGCAAGCCTAAGACAACACAAGGACCGCTGGCTTCTGGTACCTAAGAGTACAAATTCAGATCTGGACATTGGGGCTTTCACCTGGGCAACCCCTCAATTGGCGTAACACATGCTCATCTCACCAAATCGCACTCATTTTGCATACAGCTCCGCAGTTTCAAAATTCCAAGGTTCTTGGCTTCGTTGTGCCACCAAATGAAGGCCTGGATTCCCTCACTCAGGATGGCACGGGTTTGTGGGGCCTAAACTCAATGGGAGTTTCTCAAAGTGAAGGCAAGCCAGAAGGAAGCCAACCATTTCAGAGGACACTGGGTGAGACATAGGGCCTGGAAATTTGTCAAACAAGCCATCTCCTTTTGGTTTCGCTGTGGGTAGACTCAGCATTGCCGGCTAGTCTAGCGCCTAGGACCCCTTGTTTGAGAGACACCCAAACGGACATGACTGAGCCATGGGCTCTGAATGAGCCATGGCGCCATGGAAACATTTCCTCAACCAACGTTCATTATCATCTAGGCCCTTCTGCTGTGTAGAAAGCTTTTGCTTAGGTCCCTGAAGCTTGGCCCAACCCCCTTAATGCCGTCCCAATGAGAGATGCAGCTTGGCGCAAGCGATCGGCTCCCTGCCAAAAGGGAACAAATAACATCAGACAGGGGTGTTGCCTCCTTGTCGTGGTTATACGGTTGTCTATATGCGTCCAGCCGGCTTTCCAACCTGGAGTTATCAACCAGGGCGCTGTCATATGAGGGGCCTGATCGACCAATCGTTTCGTAACCAGGGCTTTGATTCAAGAGGGTCCCTTCACCAACAAGGGTCGAATAGCTAGGGAGATGGCAGCCGTCAAATACCAAGGAGGTTTTGTTAACCAACCGAATGTCACTTTGCCAGCCCAGTTTCACAGGCGTCCACTTCGTGCTGAAGCCTCACAGAACAAAGTTATACCACATATCCTACAGTTGTCAAAGACCCTCCAGGAGTGGCCGCAACCCCACTCCCAGAAGGATGTAATAGTGCCAAAAAAGGGAGCTTGTGAGACCCACCAGGGTCTACTAGGGAGATGTTGGTGGGTTGTTTCTTGTTGAGGTTCCAGCCCTGGACAACAATAAAAAGGTAGCACGACGAGTCTCTGCCACGATGAGAAAGTCGCCGCCCCGAGTCACCGAGAAGGCGACCATGGAATCCCTGACAGGCATCCAATTGGAGCGACAGATCAGCTGGTCGCTGAAGAGATTCTCACCGTCCACCTCAAAGCAACTCAGCCACGATGCTTTTGTGTAGGGAATCCCTGGTAGACCCCTAACATGGGTGTATGAATTTTGGACGCTACCCAAACCAAAAGGAGAGCCGCAATTTGCTGGGACCTCTATTTTGACACATACCAAAGAGTTCCACTTTATCCACCGTTCATTTAGGGCCCTTGTGCTTTGTGGGGCATCTGTGATGAGACTTGGAGTCCATGGGTCCTTCTAAACCCACGGTCCTATGGCAACCTGCCGGAAAGTAGCCAGGGCCCCAATGGCCAAGCTTCCTAGGATTCCTAGGTCCTAGGGGGAACGTCGGTGACATATGACTTTGAGAATCGGCGTTTGGAAGCCCAAGGGACATTTTCACCAACCCCATGGTTGCCCAATACGAAAGACTCATCTCACTAAATGGGTGGCACCTTCAGGATTTCACTTGTGAATTTGCTACAGGTTTTCATAGTTTGAGAAAACAATGATCCCTTTGTTCCAGTCCTTCTGTTGACAAAGACCGGAGCCTTGCATAGCCCTGCGTTTCTCGGCGTATCTGAGCGCAGCCTAAGCACCTTCTCATAGACCTTGCAAAGGATGGGAACAGGTTCTGGCCGCCCAGGCGTTTTCATGAGCATTCGCGGGTCGAACTGCTCGATGGAGCACACAACCTCGCAGGGCACCGCGTGCTGCGGCACAGTGACCATGAACTCAGGCTCGTTGTTCCGCACAATCTCCCCCGGGTTGGCAAACACCCACCTCGACTTGGCTGGCAACTGCACGTTGAACTGTTTGGCCCTTGTTGAAGGGCACATCCGGTGCAAAAAAACAAAGTAGAGTTCGCCAGAGCATTGCTTTGTAAAAATAACAGTTTGAGTTGTTGAATCCTTTACCGCAATCAGAATAAGCAATAACAAAACGTCGTAGTCTTCAAGGAATGTCCAGCCCCCCCCCCCGCCAAAGCAGGTAACCTCTTTCTGGAGAGATCCAAACAGGGTAACCTGAGTCCCGTTGACCATTCCAGGGAAATACTGATGTCCGAATTCAAAAGACCGTTCGAACAAATAGCTCATCCACAAAACCACGAAATAGAACAACAACAAAACATAAGCCGCAACAAAACCAAAGAACCAAACAAAGCAGAACATGAAATCAGGTGAGATGCTCATACCACGCCAGGGGCTTGCCATCGGAGCCCACGTGCTGAACGCCTTTCCGCCTCACCTCGCTGGAATCAAACTCTGCGCCTTCCGTGCCCGCGCCTGGCATCGCATTCGATGACGAAACCGGCAGCCCCTTAAAAGATCACCCCCTACGAAGCAAACGCAAGTTGCAGGCCTACACGGGCCCAAAAGGTGATGCTTGAAGCCACCGAAAGGGAAATAATCACGGGGCCCACTGCAACTGCAGACCCCTGAAAAATGGAGGCCCACAGTGGAAGCTGATCCAGAGATTCCTTGAATTGCCGAGTTGGAATGCCCAGAATTCTAAGATTGCTTGACCACAAATGCCGCACCCAGGACGCATGTTCCAGGCAAATCCCACGTGGCAGGGACATCTATTGAATCCGATGTTTGTCCAAACAAGGAATCCTGCCGTGTTCCCTGCTGGACAATTGCATGGTGGGGCTCAACTACGGGGGATCTAAAACTCAGGACGCGCCCAAGAAGGACTTCCCTTGTGGGTGAACCTGGATATTTCGGGTTTCTTAAGCCCACAGGGGGCACGCCAAGGCCTTCGTGTGCATCGGGCGCCATATCAGGAGCCAGCCCTGGGGCCATCATGCCAGCGGCGATGAGGGACATCTCCTGAATGGGGCGACCACCCGTATTTTACCTTGGGCTCCAACAAGTTGGGGAAGGCAAAATCAAGGGTCGATGTTCATCTGTGTTGGTTCCTTGTGCAAGGGGAAACCTTGCCAAGCTTGTCTTTGCTTGTTGGTGCTTAAGGGGGAAGCCCACCAAATCTTGCTGGATGAACCTGAAACAACCCAAAATAGGATCCCCCACCCAAAAGATGTAGTCTTCATCATGGGTGAGGTCGCACACATCCTTTTGTGAGGGCGCTACAACTTGCCCAGATCTTGTTTGGTTTGTTTTAATTACCGGAATGTGTCTTTTGGTTGATGTATAAGGGAAACCCGCCACGAAATCGGGATCAAATCCGTGAAATCAGGGTCTATGTTGCCTTGGAGCCTGGCCCTATCAAAATAGCACCAATAGGCGATGTTTCGATCACCAAAAAAGGGCTATGTTCCGTTGGGTGAAGTCAAATTCCACAACTCATCCTCTTTGTTTACCCACATAAGCAAAAAGCGCCATCTACTTTGACCTTGGTATAGGGACCTGTGCAAAATCCCACAGGCTTCAACTGACTTCGTCTCCGTGGCAGGCGGTCGCACCAGGTCGAACCGGGGCGGCGGCATCCCAGGCAGCGACGTGTCCCCGCTGTTCACGAGGCGGCACTCGAAGATGGTGCCGAAATATTCGTGGAAGTCCTCCACGTTCAGCCAAAAGAAGCCGTCCTTGTCTGCGGATTTGTGAAAAGAAACGGTTCCCGGATCCAGTTTGTTTTCATATTTCTTGCGCACCAACTTGAAACCGCCTTTTCGGAAATCTTTGGTTCAGCGTGTTCTTTCTTGTGTCGTGATGGATGCTCCCAGGTTGTCGGGCTAACGCAACCTCACCCGTCGAGCGTCCTCACGCTTCTCCGGGTACGCATCGCAGTGCGACAAGGTGTAGGGCACCGTGATGTCTTGAAGGCCACCATCATGCACACCAGGGCCCCCACAGAAAACCTGTCGAATTGCTCGGGGTTGCATTTGTTTACGTGACATTGGTTCCCTATGGCTCCGCAAATTAAAAACCAAAACGCACTACCAGAAGCTTGGGCCCTTAGCTGCCAAATAAAACGCACGACACAACCACAGGAGCTGTCTGTTTTGAGACATGCCCACCTGGATGTACAAGCCACCTTCCCACTGCACAGCTCGATTCACCGCGTAGGGATAGTATGGGTTCAGCCTGACCCCTTGCAGCTCGCAGATGGTTTGGTTCGGGCGACACACGAAGAGAGTGTCTTGCTGCAAGTCGTGGATATAGATGAACAGCCGGTCCGGTGATACATCCTTTGTGAAGAAACGGCCAGCAACACCACCTCAGCTTCTTGGCGTCACATCAATCTGCATGAGAAACATCAAACTTGCGCATCCCCTTTTAGTTGGGAGGGCTCCGGATCGCAGAGTTCCGGGCGCCAGATGCCTAATCCGCAATGGGACACCCCTACAAGGGAAACCGCTAGCATTTGGACAAAGAATTAGGATGAATTGTTCACCAACGGAAACCCTGAAGGATTCTACCTGAATAGGGACACCCCGAATTAATTGAGGGGGGTTTAACAATCCTGGATCAGCATTAACTTACCCTCACCTTTTTGAGATGTCATTTGAGTACAGCCCAATCAGAAGGCTCCCCTCCCAAGTGGCCTTCCAACTCCATCCACGTTGGGGTTACAGGGAGACCCCTGTCTGAATAAAGGGAAGAAAGAAGTTTTGGAGGGCTCCCTACGTTTCCGCTTTGAACATCACTCCGTCAAAAGGAAACTCTCAAACTTGGTCCAAAAGGTTTTATTGAAAGCCACCAAAGAGGAAAGCTTAGGAAACCCTGAAATGCGCCAAAATAATGGTAGTGCTAGTGGTTTCCCATCCCCTTTGGTTTCCCTTTGGGTCAATTAAACGCTCTGGGCTACTCGGTGTGAAGGGTACCGTTTGCACATGTACCACGTGTAAAACACCCCCAAAAAGCAGGGTCTGCTATTTCAAGGCACACCCTATTTGGGTGTGTCTTAAAATGGGAAAGCCCCCAAATCGTGGTGTGGTTTGCTGTTGGTTTCCCTTTGAACTACCCCAGGTTCGAGGCGCCTGTGAGGTCTGCGAGGGCATCTTCCACCTTGCCGCCTGCTCCGATCGCCTCCCAGCCCCCCATGTCGTCCTCGGAGACCGCGGAGGGCGACAGCCGCAAGGTGTGGATCTTGGCGTACGCCTCGTTGGGAAACCAAAATGCAAGCCTCTCAAAAGGGAAACCTTCTAGGTGTGGACCGTTCATGAGGGAGATCAAAATGAAAACGACAAGGAAGCTGCCCCTTTTGGAGGGCGCCTTCAAGAACAGACAAACAGGGTTCGGCCACTTTTTTGGAGGCTACAGGCTGGTTACGGCCCCTTTTTATCGGGGAAGGAAGGGAAACACGCCAAACTTGCTTGGTAGTCCACCGGTTCGAGCCGTCCCCAGCCAATCAGGAGAAAGGTTAGGCGCTGGTTGACTCGGCTTGACCCACCAAACTGTTTAAACACCTTTTTGGGATTCCGTTTAAGGGAAATGAACTGGGGGTTGGTTGCTTAAACAAAGATTGCCCAGCCCTGTTGCGCCTTCTCGATCAGGCTGGGCCAAATCACGTTCCTCAGCTTCGGACTAGGCTGACATGCTGTTTGTTTGAGCCCCTGCTATGAACCCGGTCAGGGGTGCTGGCAGTTAGTGTCCTGTAGTCAAGCGTGGTATGGCATAACTATGGGAACCAATCCGTAAAAAAAAAAAAGCAAAAAAAAGCAACTAACATGATGCCGTAGGTTGAGACGGATACAATCTGCATTTGAGGAGTAAAATTAATGATGGGAGGCAACCCCAAGAGTAAAGCATGAACAATAAAGCAATTCTATGAAGCCACTGACCGGCAGGAGGCTAAAGCAGCAAGCAAAGCAACCAGAGAAAAGTATCGCTCTCGGTGTGCTCCGCTGCTCCGCAAGAAAGCCGAACACAGCTTACACTCATGGAAGATCAGTGCTAGAGGAATCTATTCTAGGGGACCACTTTTTTGGGCTCCATGTCAATTTGCAGGAGAATTCAAATAAGAATTAAAGGCCGGCAAAGCTGCACACACAAATTGCGATGCAGGGCTCGGAAAGTACTCTGAACGGCAGCAAATGGGTAGGTTCACATCAGTGTCGTTCCTGGAAGGCCGGCCCACAGGCACATAATCATCCACCTCCACCCGCATCCACGTCCCATGCTTGAAGAGCCGCGCGATGTACACAGACCGCCGCGCTTGCCAAGCGTAAAAGAGCTGCTTCGCCAACTTAGGCCGAAGCGAGATGGCCTGCAAGGCCTGAGCAGATGATCTGCTGTTTACTCACACAAAAAGCGTCACAAGCCTTTGTCCGGGTACAAAGCAGCGAGCGAGACGCATACTTGACTTTCACTGGCAGGGTCACTTCCCGGTTTACACCAGGGTGAATGTTGATAGCACAATTATCTTCATGTGGATCAACAAAGGGCATGACTACACCAAACTGATCGAACATTTGCCATCAAGGAACCCCCGAGCAAGCCACTATCATCATCCCGGTAGGCTCGTTGTACCCCTAAGTGTTTTGCTTAAACCATGATGCCAAACTAAGCTGTCCAGCATCTGCCCAAACAATGACGTAATGTTCCACCGTCTGTCAGAATGATCGTCATTATCATGACAACCGTAATAGTCATCACACATGCAGCATTGTTCACAACATTGTCATCAACTGTATGCTCATATGCAGCAGTATCAAAATCAACGCTGCAAATAGTATGATTGTCGCCACTGTCACGGTACTCATCCACATCATCATCCTCATCCCCGTTGTCATCATCCGCACATAACCATCGCCAACATCATAAACACCTGCAGTACCTTTTGATGGTGACAAAAATATCGCTCTCTCTGTGGTCATCATCACCATCATCGTCGCCATCAGCATCATCAGAAGGATCCTCTTCTCATGCTGCCCATCCTCCTCCTCGGGTGCGCATTCTTATCCTCAGGTCCTTGCTCCTTGTCCTCCTCTTCTTCCTCGTCCTTCTCCCTCGTACAACCACCGCCACCGCCAACACCACCACTTTGAATCATCATCCTCATCCTCATCCTCATCCTCATCCTCATCCTCATCCTCATCCTCATTTTCATCCTCATCATCATCATGATCACGAATGATCATCCACAGCAGCAAGGTGCCAGTGGAGACGAGAACCGCTATACCAGCAGTACACATAGCAACATCGCTCCACAACCCAAAACAACAAACACAAAAACCGCCAACGGGCTGTCCCAAAGCAAGAAAGAAACAAACGTATAAAACAAGCTCTCAAAAACAAGCATTTGTCTAAAGACAAATACCTGCTCCCGGCCTCAACAAAGTAGCCGTTGTCGAGGGAGCCCTGGAAGACACGGCCACAGTGTGTCTTGCTGGAGAACCTCGGCACCCATAAAGAAACAATGAGTGAACTTGCCTGGAAAACGCAGGTCTCAAACCAAGCTGGGAACTGGCCCGGACTTCCTAAAGCATTGGCAGTAGGGCCCTGGAACGGGCAGCCGTTCCTAGATTTCAGGAAGCCTTCTGGTGAAGGCAGGAAAGCAGTTCCTGGCATGCCGCACCGCAACAAACGGGGAAGGAACACTGTCGGCAAGGCCGTTCAGGCCAGCCAGGCAGACATGACACACCCATTCCTAGATGGACCTCGGGGCAAACCGTGCCATACTCGGCAAGTTCAGATCTTAGTGTGCGTGCATCGTTTTCGGTTATATCCAGGAGTGGGGGACTACAGCTGGAACCCTCAATTGTTCGGCAAAAAAGTTCAACTTGTTATTTGCCATCTGCTTAGTAGCTGAGTATTTCCCGAAGTTGAACGCTTGCTTTTTGGGGATGTGTCAAAGTAGGGGGCACTCCCAAACTGGTGGTTTTCCTTTTTGACGTCCCTTGAAAGCCACCCCAAAAGGGTAGCTGAACTCCAAAAACCCACACGCCCTGCACGTGCTGGCCCGGACGTGTTGTTCTTCTTGCTCAGCGGCTCGTCGAACAAATGCACGGCGTCCGCGTGCTGCGCGAAGTCCGCCAGCCGGAGCCAGGAGCTGCTGGACACGCCGTCGTGGGCGAAGTTGGGCACGGCGATCGGCCTCGGGGAGCTCGAAAACTGATTTGGGGATGTGCCACACAAGACAATTGGGGGGCCAAATGGTTTCCCCTTTAAAGCCAACCAAAAAGGGTTCTTTAAAGGATACCAAGCATTTGGAGGAACATAAGCTACCACCGGATTCCCAACAGTTTGGGCGTTAGTAAGCCAGGCAAAAAAAACCAAACGAGGTCTCAACAAAATTTGTTGCTAAATGAGGAATGTGTGTTTGGGAGAGGGAGAGATTGTAATTATGGTCCCTGACAGTTGGGGTCTGGTGTGAACTTGGTCCAAATAACCACTGACGAATAATTGGGAGGAGGTTACAAAGAAAGGTATTGAAAGGCGTTGGATTATATAAGTGACTGAGCCCCCGTGAGCAGCTTATCCGACGTCATATGTCGGGTAGAGCTGCTCTCCGCAAATGCAGAGTCAACATGTTCGCTCGGAAGGCCCTACAACTTGTTCTCTGTCAAGGAACAATTGCGGTTCCCGGTTCCCTGGCACCAGGGTTCGGAAGGGTCCAAACGCGGTAAAGGTCTCTTTTTGGATGGTTTAAAGGGAAAACAAAAAGGACACCAACCATGCCGAATTCGAGAAACACGCAGGTGTTGACGACCCGCAAGTGAGCCTGGCCTGAGCAGTGACTGCTCGGGGTTGTACTTGCCGCCGATGTAATACTGCTGGTCATTCGGAGGAAACGGCACTAGCGCCTCGGCTCAAAGGACCCTTTCAGCCACTGGTGGGATGGCTTACTCCTTGTTCAGGTGACGCTCTCAAATGACCCTTTCTACGTAGAAAGGGAAATCCACCCCGGCCCAGAAAACATGATCTTGGTTTGAGAACCACCCCGCTCACACGTTCAACTGGACATGTGCATCGCCCTTCCTGGCCCGATTGTGATGACGTGTGCCACGTTCAATTTGTCATGTTGCACCTGTGGTTCATAACCATTGTTAGTATCCTTAGTCACTCCAACAACCAAGCTGTATGACTGTGGTGCGCATCGAAGCGGCCCTCAGGGCAATGTCTAAGTGGTGGTCATCTAATATAACAGAAACCAAGCGACCTAAGCTTTGAAACAGCCAACCTTCAACAAGTTGAGTGAGAGCCGCCTGTTGCAGCATGTGTAAATATGCATGTAAATGTACGTCGCTACATGTATGACAAACTTCAAATGCCAGAACTATAATATAGAGCTATCATGCAACATCAGCAGCTCAATCCCTGCGAAGGACTCAGATTACTTCAGAGCTTTTTACCGGATCAGGGTTCAAACAACCACACAATACCGGGTTGGGAGGGGGCCATGCTTACTGTTGACCCTGATAAATCAAACCCGCTAGTAAAGACTGCTCCTTCTCACGGGGCCGGCATGGTTTGGCAACAAACGATTCTTCTGGCCACCAGAACCCCCACCCCAAATTGAACAAAGCGTCTGCCTGCCCAATATCCAACACTTCTGCCAATACTAGTTCCTTTCATAGTCCTGAGGGCTGCTTTTGTGAAACATAACAACACAGCTAGCGTTCAAACAATCAAGGTTTGACAAGCTGTTAGTTAATTCATCCGAGCACTCGGGATAAACGCAGTTTCCTTTTACTTTCCCATTGCTGCCCCGTTGGCCCAAGAAGGATAGGACAAAAAAGAACTGGGCTGCTCAGGGAGACCCTCCAATGTCTGCTTTTCTCCTGGACCTTGTCAACTTTGAGGGGGGGGGGGGGTAACAATCAGGGTTTATCATTGCCAAACAAAAAGGGTGCAAGTGGTAGGAATCAAGAGACAATTGCCATTTGTCCAGGGATATCTTTTCCAGAAAACTACCAAAACCCCGGGAAAAGGGGCCATGTATTGAACACAATGATCAACCTTTCTTCCCTTCGACAGGAAACTAAAAGCACACTTGCTTAAACAGCAGCAGTTGCATATGTCCTGGGATAAGTCTCCCGTTCTTTCCAAAAATGGTGGGCCCCCTTTTGGTTCGTATGTAAAGGGAAACCAAAAGGAAACCGCTTTCATTTAAGGGACAGGTTCCAATTTTGACAAATCCCCATATGCACAAAGCAAGGGGCGTTGGAGAGCACGGTGCCCGTGAGCCCGAGGTCCGGGAAGGCGTGGGGACTGTTCACCCAGCGCCCGTCGCTCAAGCCAGCCACCTGCGCCGGATCCAGGTCCAGTTGGGTTGAAGTAGATTCGATAGCACAATTCCCTTTCTGTCTGTGAAGGGGATAATTCAGCCAACACGTTCTCAGGGTAGTCTGAAGCGGATGCCCCTAGCTTCTAGTTTACCGTATTGGCATGTATGTCCCCTTAGGCACTCCAGGGAACCCTGTCCGGACAATCCAACATAAATATGGGGGAGGTCAGCTGCATGCCTGTCATTCGCATGCCAGTGCACATATTGCTGACATGAGGCCCAGTGGCCATAGACACAAAGGCCGCCCGTTTTGTTGGTAGCAGCGGCCAAAAACAGTTAAAACAGGAAGCATCCGAATGGGTGTTTGGGGTACAAGGTTGTGTTTAAAACCGAACTAAGCCATGATCGCAAGATAATAGTTTAGTATGACACCTCTATATTTGTATCGACACACCGAACTAATTCTTTCAAGGGGCTATTCATATGCCTGGCACAGGGGATGACTGAACCCAAATATGGAGATTGTGCCTACTTTCACCCGACAGTACCAACACCCCCAGAACGACTGCCTGTTACAGCACCATGTCCAACAACCTGAAGAAGTCACTGCCAACCTTTTGCAGGTTTGATGGCAACGCCAATTTGGGTGTATCTTTTTTTTGAGGCTACTACCCCCTCTGGTCGGTTTTGAAGGGAAACCCCAGGGAAAACCACCATGTTGCGCGGGTCCCCGAAAAAAACACTCCGCCCAAAACGGGGGCGCCTGGCGCTGCTGGACCGCCTCCGAGATGGCGTGGATGTGCATCTTAGAGAGCTCCTACCAGCGCTTCGGAGCTACTCGGCGTCCCGACAAAGGGGGGCAGGGTATGTTTCCCGGGTATGCTTTCCCCCATATGGCTGTGGGTCAAAACCCTGTACCCCTGGTGAACAACAATGTAGGTGGCCCAGAGGTACCTCGGGTGTTCATCCGCCCCAAAATGGAGTCATAGGTTATGACCCATGGCCATATGCAATGTGTTGTTGTTTCTTGCTTCGCCGATCCTTTGGTGGACATCCTTTACATGAGGAGTTATGCCCAACCATCTTGGAACCCTATCAACATTCATCGCACTTGTCCAAACATCGCCAGCCACCGAAAGGAAGCTCACTTAACAACATGTCCTTTCCAAAAGGGTGTTCAAGCGGCGAAACATAGGGTACCCGGGCAAACAGGACAGGCTACAGACCGCCTAGCATACAAAATTAGGCGCAAACACAACTTTGATGCTTCGGCCCATTGCATGTCATGGGCCCAGCCTCCTGCTCATAGCGATTGCCTCAGATGTGCTTCCACAAATGCTCACACCAACTCACAACAAATACCAGAAGCTCAAGTACCAAAAACACAAACACGAGTGCCAAACAAGCCCTTTAACATCTGTTCAGCAGTATACCGTTGCAAGATGGAGCTGATCCTGGTACGATACAAAGGCACACTCATAACGACGCACTCTGTTTCGAGGAGCTCTTGTATCATCTTGAAAATGGATTTTGTATCGGCATGCAAAGCATGCAGATTCCAACTGAACCGTCCGGAAATACCGAATCCTTGAAACTTGTAAAGTTAACCACCGCTGTATCCCTGGGGACCACGGACCCTCTTGGACCCAAAATTGACGTCTCCCCGACTATGGCAATATTTTCCACGGAGTTCCAAATATCCAAGCCCTTTATGCAACCCACACCCAACCCTAACGACAAAGCAAAGGCACATCGCTGGCACATAACAAGTCCCAAGCCCAAAGGCTGAATTGTGTGCCACAGAGACCAACTTGGGACCCAACAAGTCGGGACTTATTGGCCCCGATCCCATTTTTGCGGGTTGATGTCTCCAGGGTTTCCCACAACACCGAGCTACTTTTTGTCTGACCAAGTCTTGCACCTTTGAGCGATTTAAAATCAGGCACTCTTACAAGTGATTGGATCGGTTTCTTCTATCTTCCTGAAGGCATCCCTAGCCAAACTTACTCATGCGACACGGAGCCCGAATTATGGCTTTCTGGCAAAACAGTCGCTCTCGAATGCTCCGGAAGCAAGCTGCTTTCGGCATGAAACCAGCCCTGGTCATGCATCTCCACCTTCTGGTGCGTTTCCAGCTTTGGATGAAGCTCGCCTTCCTCATCCACCTCTACCGGCGCATCTGCCCCCAAGGGCATGCCATCCGGCCCGTACCTCACTCACGTGAAACCTCCCAAAACTGGACAAAGCTGGATCTACGGTTTGGCTCAAAATGGACCACGGGAAAACCAAAAGGTCAAAAGGACTATTACGATTTCGCATCGGGTCCGCAACTGGGGCACCAAACAAAAACAACTGTTCAACTACGGGTTACAAACCAACACAAAGCTATTAGAAAAAAGTAATTGCCACATTTCGCAAACCCAAAAAATCCGCTGAGGTGCAGAAAGTGGTCCGCCAAAGGTGGGGGTCCCTTTGGCTGTGGCTTGGGTTTGGCCTTCGGCTGTGGATCGCTGTCCAGGGAGTCGAAAGCCTTCACCAGGCCCCGACGGTCCACCACCTTCGTCTCGTCCAGGTCACTGGCCTGGTACCTCACGGGAAAGGGGGGCCGGAGACAGGGAAAGAGCGTGTATTGGTTTCTGGAAGACACGAGGTTTCGAGGGAAATGAACCAACAAACGATGTGTTCTGTCAAAAGACACTATGTTTGTAGTGGGGCGTAAAAACAAACAAACAAACAAACAAACAAACTGAGAGTTTTCCCGCAAGCATTGCAATATTACAGATGTTTGCAGCTCTAGGTACTTCTTGGTGTCGCTGAGCACATCTTCTGGATAGCCCGCATGCGACAGCATAACGGCGGAAGGGAAATGGCCCCCCGCCGGGCAGCTACACTACCGAAGCATAGGTACAATCTGAAGCCATATGGCTGCACGGTGCCTTTGCCTGATGCAGGTGCAAGCCAACCTCGTTCTGAGGAAGACAATCCACAGTGCAAACGCATCCTGCCATCTCAAGTTGACAGGGAGACATGGGAAGCCAAGGCGACGCCTGCTGCTGATAAGAATGTGCCCTCGATATTGGAGGATTGGCTTTTTGGGGGCCGTCTTTTGGGTTCCGACAACGTGCAGGGGAGTAAGCATTCTCGCTTGCTGCGCCATCAAGAACTTATCATGTCAGAGCCATGACCTTGGCTAAGCATTGATGAGGAAGTAGTTCAAGCCAAATCGGACCAGGACAAAATCCTCCTTGGCTTGCCTTCAACACCAACCAAAAGATATCAAAAGGGTGTTCTCCCCAACAAAAGCACCTATTCTTTGCGTGACCCAAAATTTTGGGTTCTAACATTTGGGCTCTGGGATGCTTCAAACATGACTCTATCCTTCGGTGCAAGCGAGAACCCGTTTAGACCCCGTTTAGGGTCCCCTGAATACTCTCCCAAAAGTGTACACCCCTTTGAATGCGTGGGTCTGTGCTCCTTATGTGGACCGGATGCACGGATTCACAGCTCATGTTCAGGCGGTCTCCAAAATGATGCCGACGAGCGGCCCTGGATGGTTGCAAAATTGGATGCTTGTCAAGGCATACACACGTCAAGCCTCTGTTTGGTTCTTGGGTTGGTCTTTCACCTGCTGCAAAACAATCGTATTGCTGGCTAGCAACGCAGTCGTCCAAAGGTAGGTTAAAGCAAAGAGAGTGACCAAGTCCTCGGAGATAGCACCTGAAACCTGTCCCCAGCTCCAATTTTGCGCAACAGAGCTGCCGGGGGAAGGAACATTTTGCCAGTGGGCCATTGCGTTTCTCCCAAATGGGTTCTTCTTCCAAGTCTGTTGAGCAACCCAATCCAGATGGATCAGCCATACCCATGACTTCACGATGGACTCCTCGAAAGAGAAACCTAACCACATCCTCAGAAGCCTTGCTGGCAAGCCCGGTCGCTAGCTTGAGAGCAAACAGAAGCTGAAAGTAGGGCTCAGAAGTTGCCCCCGAATGGTAGGCCACAGGGAAGGCCCAGTTTCTGACTTTGATACCGAAAGGGGACAGTCCAAGGCATGTTTAAGTTACCTTCAGACACCCCAGACAAATAGATAAGATCCTAATTACTGAAAGAGGCTCCGATTAGCACCGTTCCTCGGCATGAACAACATTTATTGGTTTCTCAAAACAAAACATGAGTTGAGACGAACGAATCCAAACGATCCCCTCGCCTGTGCTGAGCGAGCTAAAGTTGCTGGACTTGGCGGCGAGCAGTGGGCCGCTCGCAACCTGCCGTGCGTCGGGTAGCGCACTCCGAGAAGCCACCGGGAGGAGCCAAGTGCCGGCGGCAACCGTGGAGGTTTCGTAACATGCAGAGGCGAGCATACAAGCAAACATGAACTGTCAAACAACAATGACATACACCACCACAACCAAAAAAGCGCACAAACCGGCTGGAACTTCAATGAATCAAACCACCATTCGGGGGCTCCTGTTGAAAGAACCATGCCCAGGATAAGAACCTCCAAAGCGAGGCATTGAGCATTGCACAAATGGACTTCTTTTCCGGCTGTTCGGCAACCCGTCCTTCTAAGGGTCCTTGAATTCATGGCGGAACAGCCGAGGCAATGTGCGCAAATCTTGTTGTTGCTGCTCGAAAACGGCTCCGCAAGCCACTGCTTGGATGCCCACGCAACCAGAAACGGGAAAGAGATCCATCCAAGAATATGCTTAAACACTGTCACTGTCTTCTCGAGACCGGCCTCAGGCTGCCCAATACCTGCTTGCACGGAGAACAGCACGCGAGCCGAGGGGTTCCTTAGATCGCGCGACATCTCCGATCAACCCCAACCTAGACGAGACCTTGCGCTGGTCAGCCGGAGACCTGATAGGTGTCCGGATACGTCCAGAAACTGGGGAGGTGACTCAAAAACCGTGTGCATGCACCTGGACTCCAAGGAGCTTCAACAAGCTGCTGACAGCGCGCAAGACTCGCTGGATGGAAGACAAAGGATCTGTGATTGCTTGCAAAAACCAAGGCACAAAAACGAACAAACAAACCAAGAAGCATGCATGCATACATGCATGCAAGCAAGCAAGCAAGCAAGCAAGCAAGCAAGCAGGCAAGCAAGCAAGCAAACAAACACATCAAAGCAAACAGAAAAGAACGCACAAACAAACCGACGGACGGACACACAAATGAACAAACAATCAAACATACATGCAAGCATACAAATAAGCAATCAAGCAAGCAAACAAGGACACCCACAAGCAAGCACGCAAACACACACACACACAAACACACACACACACAGCCACAGCCACAGCCACAGCCACAGCCACAGCCACAGCCACAGCCACAGCCACAGCCACACACACACACCACACACACCACACACACACACCACACACACCACACACACACACACCACACACACACACACGCACGCACCCACACACACACGCACACATGCCCGCGCGCGCGAACACAAAACCAACCAACCAACCAACCAACCAACCAACCAACCAACCAACCAACCAAACAACCAACCAAACAAACAAACAAACAAACAAACAAACAAACAAACAAACAAACAAACACACACACACACACACCAACACAACTAACACAACCAAGCTAATTAGCAAACAAACAAACAAGCAACCAACTAACCAAACAAACAAACACATAACATACACACACAAACAAATGAACAACCAACCAACCAACCAACCAACCAACCAACCAACCAACCAACCAACCAACCAACCAACCAACCAACCAACCAACCAACCAACCCACCAACCCACGAACCAACGAACCAACGAACCAACGAACCAACGAACCAACGAACCAACCAACCAACCAACCAAATAACAAAACAACCAAACAACAAAACAGTCAAACAACAAGCGAGCAGACGAACCAACAACCGCCCAACCCACCGACTGAACGACCGACCAACAAACACACATTTAAAAAAAGCAAGGAAGCAAGGAAGCAAGGAAGCAAGGAAGCAAGGAAGCAAGGAAGCAAGGAAGCAAGGAAGCAAGGAAGCAAGGAAGCAAGGAAGCAAGGAAGCAAGGAAGCAAGGAAGCAAGGAAGCAAGGAAGCAAGGAAGCAAGCAAGCAAGCAAGCAAGCAAGCAAGCAAGCAAGCAAGCAAGAGAGAAACCAACCAACTAGCCAGGCAGCCAACCAGACGCACGAACAAACAAACAAACAAACAAACAAAACAAACAAGCCAGCAAACAAACAAACAAGATAGACACACAGACATACACACAGGCACGCAAACAAACATACAAACACACGATCAACCAACCCATCAAACAAACTAGCCAAATAATGAAGCGACCCATCCTATTCAAACAGTGCTGATACAAATACTGTACAAACTAGCCAACCAACAAACAATCAGACATGTACAAAATGATTTCTCTTGTGGTTTCCCTTTGACGCGCTACTCTGGCGCCAGCCTACTGCGCATGCATGGCGCTTAAACCGCAGCCCTTTGCTTTTGATAATGCTCGAAGCTGTTTGACTTATTCGACTAACCAAGGTGACCAAGTTCAAGTCATACATCGCACGTCAGCCACGTTGTTTATCCTTTTCACCGGCCAGAGTCGAGAAGCCTGAGACTTTCACAATCCGCGAAAGCATCCCAAGTAGTGTTGATACAATCCGGTCTGGGTGTGTCATGTTTCAGGGTACCCAGGCTGTGTTTCTGCTTTGTTCTGGGGAACTAGAGAAAAAGCAACAACTATTCTGTGGTCTCCAGCGCGGAGACAAATCCACCAGCGAATGAGCCGAGGCTCGGCTGCACCAGTTGCACTCGGTGTGTCTGCTTCAGCGCAATGTCTCGCAGCGGGCCTGCAGGGTTGGGCGATTCAAACATCTGCTTAAGCCAAAGTTTGAGCCAATATTGTGGACCCAAACAACGACCATCAGTTCAACACATGCAACATGTTAACCAAACAGCACGGTGACCAAACCAGGTCTGCAAAAATCACGTTTTGCCATCCTGAGGTCCTGGCCTTCCGTCCAGCTGTCCCCCAAGTTCCAGAGGACCACCGGCTCACCCGAAATGGTCACAGCCTGCGGTGATGTTGGGTCTTTAAAAAAAAAATCCGGCGAATGGAGACTTTGTGTTGAGGCGAGCCGAACGAATGCTACTGGGTTTACCTTAAAAACAAGAAGTTCTCCTCAACTATGCTTTCGGTCACCCTAAATGGGTTCCAGCGAATAGGGTGCCTTGTGGATGCTATACATATGACTGTCCTTTTGGTGCAAGCCGAACATCGTCCACCCCACCAAAAGGAAACCGCTTCCTCTTCTGGTCCCGATTGAACATTGCACCAAAAGGAAACCAATCTGTACCTGGCCCTCAAAGGGGGAAGTACAAGGACCCTGGGAATCGAATCCAGAAATCCGCTGAATCCGGATTCCAGGTGGAGGAGGTAATCCCCAGAAGTGGCTACCCGAAACACTAACGTAGCTGTGCAAAGGTCGAAACCTTTTCTGGGAGGGATTCAAAGTCTTCCACAAGGCAAAAACAAAGCTGTCATGTTGCCTGGTAGCAGCATCACCTTCAAAAAAAGGAAATGGATTGGCTGCTTTGGTCTTCAAAGGATGAAAGGTTGTCAAAAGCCCACAGGCGAGGGTGTGTGACAGCGTTCAATGTCTGTGATGTAACAAACGACTTGTTCCCTACTTATCCTGTTCACCCCGGGTGAAACTGGCTGCCATCGCTGATCAGTTCAAGGGTGCTGTGCAAAACACGAGAAGTTGGTGCAATATCGTCATCGTTGGAGATGCAGCGGATGCTACGATGATACTTTTCATCGTCTTCCTCATAGTCATCATCCTCATCATCATCATCCTTTCTTACTTCTTATTTCGAAATCAAAAGTAACGTTAGACCCCACTTGCAATGCAACGGATGCTACGATGATAGTTATCGAGGCACTGCTAGAGATGCAGAGGATGTTGCGAACGACAATACTTGTCATCGTCTTCGCTGGAGATGCAGCGGATGCTAGGATAATACTTTTATCATCTTCCTCATAGTCATCACCATCATCATCACCGCTATCATCATCCTCCAGAAGATGCGTGTTCATGATTATCATTATAACTGCTGGTGATGCTAAGGATGCATAGTGAGATAAGTATCATCACCCGATTTTCATGATCATCATGATTGCTGGTGATGCTGAGGATGCATAGTGATGATTATCATGCGATTTGAGATTCGTCATCATCACTTGTTTTTGTTATCGTTGGAGATGCAGCGGATGCTACGATGATACTTTTCATCATCTTCCTCATCATCATCATCATCCTTTCTTTACTTCTTACAAAGATATCAAAACGGACGTTAGACACCACGTGCAATGCAACGGATACTGCGATGATAGTTATCCAGGCACTGCTAGACAGTCACTATCATCTTCTTCATAGCCATCCTCGTCATCATCACCGTTGTCATCATCATCATCATCATCCACTGTTGGAGATGCAGGAGATGCTGCGATAATACTTGTCATCGTCCTTGTTGGAGATGCAACGGATGCTACGATGATACTTTTCATCATAAAGTTGATCCACCATGTTGAGCTTCGAAGTGTGGTCGGTGAACATTTCTGGCCTGGTCCAAATGAGGGCCCCGCAACACCACCCCTTATGGTGATGTATGCATTTACTGTGTACACAAATGTATGTATGTGTGTGTCATATGTCCATCTATACAAAGTGATTTAGACGCCATGCGGTCCCTTGGGCCTGTTGCAGAGCAAGCGGAAGCAATGTTGCAGAGCAAGCGGAAGCAACGACTGCTTTCCGCACGTATGGTAATCCCCGTGTTCCTTGTGTCCGTGTTCACACTTCTGGACGGCTTGATCACAGGTGGAATCCTCTGTAGTCATCCAGAAGAAGGAATGACCCTCTATCAAGGGCCCTGACCATCTTTAGTGGGCACTGCTTGGGCAGCATCTTCAATATCCACCTCTGAATGATGAACACTGCCAAAACCATGGGTAAGGCCTTGCTTCTCATTATCTTGCTTCTCAAGACCTAGTTCCCTCCAAATATTTGCTTCCCACATGCGCCACAAAAGCAGTCGCTGCAATACGTAACTAGTGCAAAGCAGGCTTCCAAAAACTGAGAGCAACGTCAAACAAGGTGGGGGCCCCGACCGCCCTCTTTTCCTTGCCCCCCTCCCAATTGGGTGCGGAAAGGCATGCTTTTCTTCAGGTTTTCTGTGCTTTAGTCAAAACGATGGAACAAACAGGAGAGACATGGTGCGATCAACCGCAAAAGAAAAGAAATACGAGAAACACAAAGACCACTAGGCCGGGACCTGGGGGCTCCTGGCGGGAGCGCAACGGGTGCGCTGTTGGGGGGGCCCTTGACAGCTCCGACTGTTTGGGAAGGGGGCCCGCGTCAAGCAGGGTGCCACATTGAAAGCCACCATTTGAGAATGCCCGCTATTGTTGGACAACTCTCAACTTGAGCCGCTTCAGCCTTTCCCCGCCTCAGTGCGAGTCCTCACAACCAGCACGCGCAAGCTCCCTGGGCTGGTCCACACATAGCCGGGCTCCTGGGCAACCAGCTGGCCCAGAAATGGAAGGATGGCACTGATGCACAGCTTGCATTGAACTAGATGATTTCAGTCTCCAAACGCGGCAAACCCAGAAACAAAAGTATCTATTTGGTGCCGCTTTCAAGCAACTCAAGGAAAAACTACCCTCAACAAACATGCACATACAGTATATGTGTGTCCCATCCTCACCTAAGGCTTGCTTGTTCTCAGTAGAGAGTATTGGAATCACCTGCCACACATTCCTTACAAGAATCCGTGTATGATTGGAAGGGATTGCATCCCCACATGAGTCATGGTAAAAACCTGTCATTTAAATGGCCGACCCAAAATCATGTAAAGAACTAGAAAGGCGGCTAAACCCTCGTTGGGATTATCCCTTGCTCACCCTCATCTGCTTGGGCTTTGATTGTGGCTCACATTGCCAAATAGCTAAGCACAAGCACAAGGAACTAGGCAGAAGTCTTCCGTCCTTCAGCCTCCAGTCCACCTGCAGCAGGGTCGTCTTGTTTGGCGCCTGGCGGGAAGTCCCGAAGATGTCAACAAGGCCCCAGTCTACCGGAAACGGCAACCGGGGGAAATGAACGAAAGATTCCTCTCACTGAGAGGATCACAAGGAAAGACACCCTATCATCCCTAACTCACAGATTCCTTGAATTGGAGGGGGCTCTCTCTGTTTCCTTCAGAGGGAATGAAACTGCAAAGCCTGCATGGCACGAGCTTCCTGTTTATCGCGTGTCTTTCGTCACTGGGCAGCAAAGGGCCCTGTCGCGGAACCCTGAGTTCTTCAACAATGGAGGGAATCCCTAATCCCAATCCGCAATCCGTCGCAGGACACCCACTAACTACAACAAGGGAAATCATAAACAGCTGTCCAATGGGGTAGGATTGATCTTGACCAACCCAATACAACCCAGCAAAAACAGGCCCGACAATGCAACACATTCAGAAACCGTTGTGTCCCAAGCCGAGATCACCAGATTCAAGCGCCAACCCCTGAATAGTTGCACCTGTAGATTCGACGAAGCCCAACCACACTATAGGCCACTCAGCGGCATAGGGTCCAAAGCCATATATGGTTTCAATTCATTAGAGGTTGTGGGATACTTTGAAACCACGTTCAAGGATCATAGGAGACATCGCGTAAAATGGGCCCTTGTATTAGACAATTGGGTGCTAAATGCTGAGTCTGGCATTCGTGCATACCCTCTTGGTTGCCTTCTTTGCTCTTTGGCACCTAGAGCTAAGCACATTGTTGACTGGCCTCCAGGTTCTCATCCAGTGGCACTTGCACCACAGCGCTTGGAAGTCGTGTCCAACTTGTCGTGCCCAAGCTGCCCCGGTGCAGCCGGGTCTGGAGTTCGAACCTGGAAAAGCCATGCCCCATGAGGCTTGAAGGTATGGACGGCTTTTTGTCCGGTGTTGCTGTTTCAGTTGTTTGTTAATGTGCGTTATTTTATTGTTTAATTAAACACGTGCATGAGAGTTAGTGTGCATGCATTTGCTTGTTGCCGCCGGAATGTGCGGCTGGCAGGGCAACACCAGTTCTTCTTGGACAACTTATGAAACCAGGGTTCGTTTCGCTGCATAGGCTGATGACAGAAAGCTTCAGAACAGGAGTTTGATTGACCGTGGCAGAAACACACATCTAGAGCGACAAGACATTAGTTGCAAACCCAATGGATTGGGCCGGACAGGAGTGCGCCTTGCAATGGTGACTGAAAATGAGCCAACTACACGCAACATGCCCTTCCAGGTGTGTCCTAATGTGCCACCTGACAAATCGGTGACCCTCGTTGCGACTCCCACTTTCGAAGCACCCCCGAAACAAAGAGCCTCCCCCTTTTCAAGAAAAACCAAAAGAACACCTGATATTTCTTTGGGGCCCCCCAATTTGAGAAGTCTCAGGCACAACGAATCCAGGCTCCTAGGAGCGAGCTGAACCACACCAGCGCCCGGTGAACATACGAAACACCAGGCTCCGCTTTCAGTCATTGAAGTGATTATGCCTGCTATGGGCCCTTGTCGTTGATTGTGTTTCGTAGACGATTTTGGCTTCCTTGCCAACCGACCTGCACAAATGCATAAAGCTTCACGCCTGCACACCCACCTACTATGTTTGGGCAGGCAGCGTGCTCAGGTCACTCACTCCAGGGACTTCGAGCACAAAGGCCAGGGTGCTCAAGTCACGAGGCACCTCAAATGCAATTCATTCGCAACGCCAGAAATCAGGCTCTGGCTGAACTTTCATTTTTGTCGAGGGCACTCTTTTCACCCTGGAGTAACGGAAACCAAAACGAAAAGCACCACTTTTTGCGGTCCCCTTGGGCCAGACCTGTCCTTTGGAACGTTGCATCACAAGTGATCATGCTCTTCGCTCGGCAGCATAACCCCTTTTGGCATTCGGTTCTCAGAAGATGAGTGACTCAACAGACCCCAAAGAATTGAAATTGTTCTGACTCACGCATGTCTGGAGTCTGCAAGCTTGGATTATTTTCAAGTTGCTGGGGAGAGAGTCTTCACCAGGCAGGAAAGTACCCAACTGGTACTAAAGTACACCAACCACGCCAACTAATTTCCGGGAATGGGGATGGAATTGCCATCCAACTACTCGCATGCGGAATTTGTATGAAGAGGAACCACTATGCGAGTGAGTGAACACATAGCTACTTCAAACAAGTCGGCATACATATAACATATATATATATATTGCCGGCTGATTTGTGCATGACGGGCCTGTGTTCTTGTCGCTTTTGTACGAGCTTGCTGTCATTTGTGCTTTCAGCCGTCGATTTTCCACCGTACAACATATACTGTTGGCCCTCAATTCTTGCTGGTAAAACATGACAAGTGCCAACCTACAACCCCAGAAGATCATCCTCTAAAGCCCCAGACACCTACACCCCAACCCCTTACCTGCAAACCCTAAAGCCCTCAACCTATGCAACGTTTCTAGCGGCCGAGGCAAGACATGAGGGTGACGACCGTGTATGCGCACCCTCCATTTAGTATCATATTTGTGCCCCTGCAACTAGATTAGTATGCCCAAAGCAAAACGATATGGCTGTTCTCTGGAAGCCCCTTCTAAACCCAAAACAATACCCTCGAAAATGCCCACCCATATCTCGAGTATGAACTTTTCGAATTGAGATTCCTCCGGCAACTGATGCCTCTTGACCAGACCCCCGGTTTCTCCCTGCTGCTCTGTGGTCGTCTAGGGCAAAGCAACTTGCACAAAGCCGCCTTCAAGCAAGCTGCCGTCTTACCTTTGGGCCTTGCATAAAACTAGATGACCCTGGACCACCATCAAGGTTTGCCAGTGGCCAGCCTCTTGAAGCTCTGCCCTTGAGGTACGCAATCAGTCCACAAATATCCGTGGTAGGTGAAGGGAAAGGATTTATTTCTGTTTGATAACCCTTGGAAACAGTCAGCGTATTTTTGCTTGTTCCTTGTGTGTTCCCTTCAATCATCACCGCGCCAGAGAGAAACTTGATCAACATTGGCCCAACAAGTGCTGTCGAAAAGCCACCCAAAGGCAAGTACGACCCTTTCAACCATTTGGGTGTGTCTTTTGTCTTGAACCTTCGATTCAAGGGGGCTATTTATTCGGCCTACAATAAGCCTGGGAGCCCGGCCGTCTTAAGCGGGCTACTCGGCGATAGCCCCCCACATGGCCCCCTCCACAAACAGACCTCCCGCGAGGCGCGAGGAAGGCAGACTCGGAGGAGGAGAAGCCCTGCAGCGGGGAGTCCTCCCAGCGGAGAATGAGCTGCCTGCGAGCCTCGGGCTGGGTATGCGTCTCAGAATTAAACAGGGTACCCAAAAACGGTGGGTTTCACATTTGTCAAAACTCCGAGTCGGATGGCCTTGGTCATGGTTCCCTCAAGCGGGATCCATGCCTGATCGATGTCGAAACCACGAAGCCCACCCCACGTGAAGAGGTCTTTCGACCGGCACACAGAAAGGGTTCAAGCTGGGGAGCCCTTCTCACAGTCTGGTGGCCCTGGAAGCAGGGCACCATTCCTGTCGGGGATGACAAGGTTTAGTCACGAAAGAACGAAGAAGACATAATATCACCGAACCTCTAGGTGTTGAACGCTGTCCGAGGCTCCGCCCCATCGATGGCGAAGCTGCAGCTGCTGCGGCTGCTCGTGTCAAATCCCAACTTCTCAGCCCAGAAGCTGATGGTGACCTGTCGGAAGGAGTCGCCCAGGGCCAGGCTGGGGTGGTGACCCTCGTTACGAATCAAGGACGCTGACAAGGTGAGTTCAGAAGGGGAAGTGCCCTGCGGCTAAGTGGATTACAACCCACTTTCCGTAGAAAAATCTCGATCCGCCTACAAATTGTCCCAAAATACGGTAAACCCCGACATGAGTTTCACGTCCAACAAGGGTGCAAGCTCGACAAAAACATCGCCCACATGTTATACGGAAGAACCGCGAAGTCCGTCGCATGTTTTTGCAAGCAACCAATGTAATCCACAACGTTCTGGTCCTGTTCATGGCTGTAAAACCTTGTACAACCTTACAAGTTGCAAGGACCTTGAGGTCAACCTCCATACGTGTGTGTACGTGCATATGGGTTTGTATGGGCAGAAAAGATTGACTTCGGGGTATGATTCACGGGAATGCTTCGGGGGTAGGATTCGCTGTAGCCGCAGCAATAGCACTAGCAGTAGCCGTAGCCGTAGCAGCAGTAGTAATAGTAGTAGCAACTACTCAGTAGTAGTGGCATTACTAATTGTGGTGGAGTCGTAGAACAGTCGTAGTAATAGCAGGAGTGGTAGTAGTTGTGGTGAAAAGGAGTGGTAGTGGTGGTAGTAGCAGTGGCAGTGGCAGTGGCAGTGGCAGTGGTAGTGGTAGTGGTAGTGGTAGTGGTAGTGGTAGTGGTAGTGGTAGTGGTAGTGGTAGTGGTATATGGTAGTGGTAGTGGTAGTGGTAGTGGTAGTGGTAGTGGTAGTGGTAGTGGTAGTGGTTGTGGTTGTAGTAGTAGTAGTAGTAGTAGTAGTAGTAGTAGTAGTAGTAGTAGTAGTAGTGGTAGCAGTAGTAGCAGTAGTAGTAGTAAGAAGAAGAGCAGTAGCAGCAGCAGCAGCAGTAGTAGTAGTAGCAACAGCAGCAGTAGTAGAAGCAGCAGCAGCAGCGGCGGTAGTGGTGCAGAAGTTTTGTAATTGGCACTAGCCTTGGCAAGGGGGGCTCGTTCTGTGGGTATGATTCGGGTATGTGGTAGTAGTGGTGATCGTGGTGGTGGTGGTGGTGGTAGTAGTAGTGCCAGTAGTAGTAGTAGTAGTAGTAGTAGTAGTAGTAGTAGTAGTAGTAGTAGTAGTAGTAGTAGTAGTAGTAGTAGTACTAGTAGTAGTAGTAGTGGTAGTGATAGTGGTAGTGATGGCAGTAGTCGTAGTAGTCGTATTAGTCGTAGTAATGGTGGTGGTAGGTGGTGATAGTCGTAGTAGCAGCTTAGTAAAAGTCGTAGTTGTAGTCGTAGCGCTAATAGTAATAGAGTAGTAGTAATAGTAGTAGAGTAGTAGCAGCAGTAGTAGTCGTGGTGGTGGCGGTGGTGGTTCTGGAGACAGCAAACAACACAAGCTGCAGAAGAAAAGTAGCATCTTGCAGCATACGTTTTAAAGGGGTATGATTCGGGGGTATGATTCGGGGTATGATTCGCCAAGGCGCTACCTTCTGCCTTTTGAAGCAAGTCAACACAATACAAAAAGGCAAACCCGTATATGTATATACATACGTGTGTATACGCATTGAGTTGTCACACTGCTTCCAAGGTGCCGTGCCAGGGGTCGCCAGCAGCAAAGGGGTAGAGTAGGTCAATTTGCTGCCAGACCTGGTAGCCAGCCACAACATTCAGAACAACAAAACGACATTTCTTTCTGGAACTTCGCCTCTTCTAGATTAACCATTTCGGTACAGAGTCATCCCTCTGCCCATCGCTGAACATGTGCGCTGAGTTGTTGGAAGGAACAGGATGCAAGCATGAACTCGTTCTTCATTGGCAGGCATACATTAACCAGCCACCTGCCACTTGGGAGTCACGACCTAGTTCACGGCTGGCTCCAGCATACACCGCGCAATGCGAAACCGGCGAGGCTGAGTCGGATTCGTTTTGGAACCAAGCAAAGCCGCCTGGAACCTCAAGCAGGATTCCCCTTCACTTTTGCAATTACTCCATCCCAAAAAGGAAAATACGGGAACCCCTGGCAAAACCAGTGAGCTCAAAGAGGCAACATTGATGGCTGGAAAGCGGGCTGCTTGGGCTTACCGGGCGAAGCTGCCACGTCAGAGTCCAGTACTCAAAAATGGGTACCTTTCCTCTGACGAGAGAGCTGGATAAACCAGTTCGCCTCGCAACGATCTCTGCCAACGTCTTCCAAGTTCCATGAACCTTGTAGAACAGGTAAAGCTAAAGCCTGGTCCAGAAGAGGCATAGAAACTGTACACACGTGAAACACACCTTTCAGAAAAAGTGCAAAGTGTACCTGAATTGGGTGCTGTGTTAATATGACTAAGTGAACATACCTCATGAAAAGTGTGCCCGTTCAGCAGGTAGAATGGCAGGTTTGGGCAAGTTGATCACTGCCTGCGCTTCCATCGGGGTCTCAGAATAAGGGAGCTTCTTTTTCGATGGAAGGGAACCCAAAAGGAAGCCAATGAATGCCCGTACTTGGACCCGTGTAAAAAATACCTGTCAAGCAGCCTTTCAAAAACAGGGGTTCTTGTAGGAAAGCGTTAAGTAGCTTCTTCAACCCTTGACCAATTCCCGTATACCTCCAGCCACATGCAAGGTCAAGCCTTCAACGTGAAACAAACGTCTGAGGCTCCCACAGGAGTTCGGTGCTTCCTAGTGGAAGGGTTTGCAGCTCGTAGAAGATAGTAGCGTCTGTGTGCGTGTCAACCACGAGCGCAACCTTCGGCGAAAAAGCAAAACGATTGTCTTCTCCCCCCCCAGTACGGGAACAGGAGCCGGAACTTGCCCCCAATGAAAATGAGAGGAATTGTCCGGTGAGCAAATCCAACCGCATCCCTGCGACTGCCACATCCCTGTTTGTTGGTTCTTCTGACCTAGGTCCATTTCAGATTCTCCTCAACACCTGCGGCTTCATCAATGGTGGCACCCACCATGTCGTGGTTGGAGATCACATGATCCTCAAATGGAACTCTCTGTTTGGAAGGTGCGATTGGGAAATTGCAGACCCGCCCAAGCAACGCAAAGAAGGGCCGATGGAAAGCGGTGCTTTGTTATCCACCAGAACAATACCCCAGATTGGTGCTTGTTCTGGATGGCCACATTGACAAAGCGTGAAGTGCCAACTACCATTGTCAATGCCCTAGCTGCGGTTTTGAAACTTAAGGTATCTGTGTGTCGGAAAAGGGAACAATCGGACTGGCTATTATTTTGCAAAGCCGGCTGCGCACCGCCAAAAGCGCCTGGCATGTCCCCCAGTCCCCTTTCTCCAATTTTCATCAAGGGTAGACTAAGTCTAGAACTCTGATCGAAACACTTCTACTGCACCGCATCCATTCTCGCATTCTCAAGTGGGGTTGGGGCGTGCCACTTGAGAGCGGGAACCATGTGGCGTTTGAACAGCCTGATGCTTCCCGCAGGAACAAAAAAAGATACTTATTCAGCGGCACACTCGTTTGGACAAAGCACCTCTTACAATAGCTGGCCTACTTTCGGAGGCAATGACTCAATAGACCATAACTGGAGCATCAGCTTGAAACTCGGAAGGTCAAAAGGTCAGATTGGGGCAGCTGTGGTCTTTACGGCCCTACCCCAACCAACAAGGAAGGAAACAAGGTGCCCAAAACCCACTAGACCCAGGGGAATTGGGTCTTTGCGCCTGCAGTTGCTCCGCATAGGTAGTGTCGGTGGAGAGGTTGCCAAGTACAACCTGCGCAATGAAAGCTTTGAATTTAAGGCTGTTTGCATGGCTCCATACATGTTGGTCAACTCTGGTGCCTGGGCTTCCTTCATCAAACCATTCTTGCAATTTCAATCAGCCCATTAACAGGTGGGTCTGTTTATGCATCCAGCCTTTGATCAACGAGCAACATGGCCACTTGGCATCTGGACCAACACGGCCTAGAAGCCTTGGAGCCCGCTGAGCTTCTCATACCCATGACATCCTGACTTCACATGCAAGCCCTCTCTGTTGGAATGTCGTAAACCAAAAGCATTCTGTGCCACGTTGAAGGCAGCTCGCCGGAGGTGATCACAAACATAGGGAGGTCTCAAAACATTTTAGGGGACCACGATTTTCAGAAACCCGCATGCATGTGCTACGTATATGGCATGGATGACGGTCCCCGCAAACGCGTTGCCTCGCATCTCGGTGGGTTCATGTGGTCGTTGCCGAACAACTCGACGCGAGTCTCCTTGGCTCATGGTGGATTGCCTCAAGAACTTCCCAGTTGGTCCCCTTTTCCAGTTGCCCTGTGACCCGGATGGGAAAAGGGAACCCACTCTGTGGTTGCCAATTCTTTGCTGGGGACTCCACCAAAAAAAAAGGCAAAAGGGCGCCACAAAACAACATAGATACAGTCAGGTTGCGAATGCACGGGGCCACTTTGGAATACTAGTGGCATGTTGTGCCGCCTTTTGAGGGCATGGTCGCCATTCTTAGGAACCTGAATCGATGAAGGCCCCTTCCAAGCTCCTCGCAAAGAAACCCTTCTGCACCCAATGTGGTTTAACATCAAGACTACCACGTGCTTTAGTATGACCGTATGACCACTGGAGCCAAATGCTGTATTTGTATGAATTTGTTGTTCTCTAGTGTGCCCTCCAGTTTTGAGAACTGCTGTGTGTCCTGCATGGGGTTTGAACCCCCGGTGGGCCCGTAATATTTTGCCCAGCATGTTGTCACTTGCTCATTTTTTAAATGCGCTTCACCGTTCACTACGGCTATCTGAAGAAACAACATATCTACTCAGGTGCGCCAAGGTGCGAGGGAAATCTGGTGCATGGGGTGGCAGGCCACCGCGCGGACTGTGACTGATTCCTGCCGCCTCGGTTTTCGGCTCACGGGGACCGCTGCCTTGATCCAGCTACACGTGTGGGAGGACATGTGGCTTCCACTTGCGAGTCAGTGGGTTTGCTAATCGTCTGGAACTGGGATGAAATGACAATAGAGGGCCAAACAACGGATGTTGCCTCATTGGAATCAGCGGCTCAGCCACAGCTTCAATGGTCACGTGGAAAGCTTTTCTTTGGACTGCTAAGGTTTACCTGGGCTTAGACATGGGAACAGCCATTTACATTACCCTCCCCCGTGTGTAACTCTCCGCAATGTCATTGTCAAGCACATGTTGCAATGCAGCTGCTCCTAGCATGTCGACAAGGACCAAAAACATAAGCCAAACACCCAAACCTGCACCTCGGTGCAGGATGGGCCCGAACACTTGGACAATTTGCATACTGCCTACGCTGATACTGTTAAGACAAGCAGGGTAGCAGGTACAAAATGGCGACCCTTTTCGGCGTTGCCTTTGAAGAGCGGTATACATATCACAAAGGGCCAATGTTTGACAACCCCCGTAGTGTCCTGCACTCCCAGCATCACATAACTCCTTGCCACAGGGAGTCCAAGAGCACCTTCCACGACTCGGAAGACACTCTTGACTCTTAACCACTTCCCCAACACCTCCGGTGCACTCGCAAGAACCATGGTGGGTGGATCCTTCATGTTTAGAAGAGCATAGTGCCAATTCATGTATGATAGGGCTCGGCTGAAACACAATCACACGTCATGTGCGTCGCCAATAACTCCAGCTTGCGTAGCCTATGATTGATGTGCCTCTGGATTCAACGCTGAGGGGCATTCGAAGCTCAACACCCAAAGCTGAAGCAGCTGGAAGTGAACAACTCCCCGCATGGCAGTACCGGCCTGATGATGTCGAGGCCTGGGGTGTCTCCTGACTCCTGCGGATCTGGATCTGTCTCTTACAGCAGCCAGCATCTTCCCACTTAGACCAAGGCTGGTTTTAGTAAAACAGCAACCGTAACAGTAACCAATGAACTGCATGTATGCACATGAACACTCTGATTACAGTGAACTTCACACACAAACATTGCAGGTGCGGGCGCAGGACTTGCAAAGCTTTGATGCGTTCAGGCCAGTCTCGCACTTAAACCAGCTTCCCTAGAACTCAGGCACCTCGCTGCCATGGCCGAAGGAAGCCTTTTGGAAGTCTTGCTCTAGTGAGCAACCAACCGAAACGACAAGCGAGCAAGCAGTGAACTGAGAGAACGATCACCCGGCAGCCCAACAGTCGTTGTGTTCGGAGCCCACTCGCCTCGTACTTGGGTGAAGTGTCGCAGTTGGGCGCGTTGGGGAAAGTGCCATACCTTAGAAGCGCAGCAGGGTTGCCAAACTCCATATATCCCTGAACTTTCTGCCCAAGAAACCAGCTACGGGAAGTCATGTTGGACGCGTGCCCAACTTGTTTTGGTAGCACTTAATATCCTGTAGCAATCCCTTCAGTAGAATGGATAAACCTTTCAACAACGATCGTGTCTCTTTAAAACGAAGGGTCCTCATATGGCCAAAAACCATCACCAACGAAGGATTCTCTTCAAGATGAAGGATTCAGAGATACTCCAGTGTGGCACAATAATCTTCGCAGCAGCGTACATGGATCTATGGATAGCCTAGCGGCCTAGCACACAACTACACCGAGTACTGTCATCCCCAGCAACCCTGAGCAGAATAAGCGTTTTTGTAGGCTCAGAATATGTGTTGGGGTGTGGCCATGTGGTTCGCTGTCATAGAGCCAGACAGGTTGGCATCATATTTGGCGGGTGATCGTATCAAGGGTTCACGTATTTGCACCTCGCCTTCACCGGCGTAGGCCTTGCCTTTCAAAGCACAACAGCTCCAGAATGCTGACTGGGCTTTGCAAGGGGGAGCTGCTATGCATCATAGAAACTAGCTGCTCCAAGCAAACCTTTTGGGTGGTAGCTCATGTTGGCAAAAGCACCAGCAATTTATAGTGTCAGCTGATACAGTACTTGTTGACAATCACGTTTCCAGCCTTGAGTGGTGGCCATTCAAGCGATGCTTGCACAGAGAGATGCTTGGAATGCGGTGACAAGTGTCATGGGAAGTAGGAAAATATCTCCAACAGCACTTGCGTGTGACAAGGTCGGTCCGGTGACTGACAATGATGCAGTTATCGAGCATGTCTCAAAGAACTACGAGCAACAGTGCCACTGCAAAAAGTAGGCGCGATTACCCAATGTGTATGATTGCGTGCGCAAACTGCCGAAGACAGTTCAAGCCTGTTCAAACGCTCCCAGTGTTTTGTTCGCTGTGGCCTCTCCAGAAAGCTAATCAAGGCTGCTTCAAAGATCCGAAGGACGGGAATGTGGCTCTCTCAAAGAGAAAACAAGCACAACAAGCCAACATTCCTAGGCGGTGGTCGGGGTTCCGGGGCAACATGGAAACCTGTGAAAGGAACAGCGTCAAAACAGCCACTCTGAGTGGTGAGATCACATGCCCCGAGCGTGCCTTCTGTTCAAGGAACAGAGGGTCGGCAGACTTCTCCAACAGAAAAGGCAACTAATTATCTGGCTACCAAGCTGCTCATAGCGTATCGTTAGCAGCCATGGCCCTTCCACCTCCTGTCAAGCATCCGCATTGCGCTGCTTCTAAGCAACGGTGCCAATTGCTTAGGCTCATCGGTTCTGTGAATCTCCTTGCGCAGTGTTCCGCCCATTCCTGCCTCGTCGGCTACTAAAATCCTGGAAGGCCCTTAAACTGTTTGGTTGCCTTTTGGCTTGCCTCCACACACAAACGAACAGGCATTCAATGAGCTCAATCAACGAACCAACTACTCGACATCCAGGTGCTGCTAACCCTCCAACTCACAAGAAGGAATCTGAGACATGTTTCGCCTCCCTATCTTAATGGGAGCAACCTCACAAAATAAAATAGCCATATTTGAAGGGAACAAAAACCGTAGGGCTAAAAGGCCAGGTGAGCCCCAACCGAAATGTTGTGTTCCTGCACCGGACATAGGGGCACTTCGGGCCCTGTCCTTTTCCATCTTGAAATCCGGGTGTCGTCGCCCGGTGAAAAAATCACGGGTATAGAGTTTGGCCCCAGAGCACCTGTCTTCCAAGAATTCCCTTGAAGGGTTGCGACCATCCACAGCGTCAGTCAAGGCTTGCCGTTCTTGTAGTGCCACTTTTGAACTGCCAAAGGGTTGGCCATAGTGCCAGACCTGATCCCACCCGCAGTCCAGGCCGGGCATGAAGGAGAGGCGCACGCGCGTACCTCGGATCTAGGCTGGAATTAGGACCCCAGCAAAAAAGTATCTTTTTTGCCTGGTTAGTGGAAAACAGAGGGAACCCGAAAAAAGCAAAAAAGCAAAAAGGGGAGCGAATTCTGGGGAAGGGATGGAAGCGAATGGGGGACCAACAGATTTGAACAAGTCGGTGCTTCCAAATTGTATGGGCTAAATATGGGTGGGTTTCTTTAAATGTCTTCAAGCAACGGTGGTGTCTGGGAGCATTTTGGGATGTCAGACAGAAAGACCAATATGATTGCTGCTGTTGGGTACTGGCTATGGTTCCTTCTGGCTTTCCTTGAAACGCCATGGCAAAGGGATGTCCCAATTCTTTGCAACCCCCCCCCTCTCCTTGGGAGGGGCCGCCACAAACAAGGGAGTGATGAGTGGCCAGAGTTGCGTTTTGCTTCATCTGCAGCTCTCATTATTAGCCGAGGTACACGTGTCCAAACGAGCCCTTTGAATATCGACTGATGGGATTCTCCAGCATTATCATGCATCTTCAAGCTAAAACAAACGTCATGAATAACATCAGTCATGCCCCCATTTAGCAAGCTCACTACAATTTGCGCAAATCCAGGTTTCACCGGTTTATGTGAAACTGAGCTGTTATCTGAAGCCATCCCTCAATAAAGGTATAGTTGAAGCCCTAATTGCTGCAAGCAGCGATCAGGAAGACCCCCATTATATATATAGGACGCACCCGGAGAGTTGACACAAATGGCAATTATTTTAGGGCGACCCTTCCAAGACAGCACAGAGTCACAACAGGGTTCTGAAAAGGGCCCTATGTTTGTTGACCCGCCACCCAAATCCCGCTCTCAGAGTTCCTTGTATGTTCCCTTTCAACGTCATCCCAAAAAACAAACATCTTAGCATGGCTCTGAAAACAACCAACATCAAGATGGACATATGTAAGGACCTGTAACTCTTTCAACCATTTGGGCTCTGTTTTAAAGGTACGCGTTGTGTACTTGTTTCAGGCAAACTTAAAAGAACCACCTATTTTGTGCGGGGCTTCTCTTAGTTAAAGACACCCAGTGTGATCCTAACTCACCTCTCAGGCAGGAGTCCCGCCGTGTGGAAGCTGCCGTTCGCCAGGTTGATCACCGGCGCCTAGACCGCAATGGAGTCTGTTGATGTGCCCGGTCATTTTTGTTTGGTCAAGTTGCTTGTTGCATGTGTTTGGCACCGGCGCCTCAATGACACAGGGACTGGTGTCGTCCTATACGCGCCTCTACCATGCTTTTCCGGACACATTTGGAGAGTTGAGGATGTATATCTTGGTCGTCAATGCAATCGGCAGTCGAACATGCTAACTGTCGTTTAAAAGTCCTTTTGACCCTTTGAGCATTGCCGGGAAAGCCCCCTGTCGATGGCAGGCTGACACGTGGCTTGGTATTGCGCATCCACCGACTTCGAACCCAAATGTTGTAGCGGAGGGCTAAAAGAAGGAGCCCCAACCTGCGGGCGGCCTTTACCATTCCGTTTGAATGGATTTCTTCCGAACAAGACCGCTGACAACCACCGCGAAAATGGCCCACCCATCTGTCAGTCTGTTGATCTCCCTGAACAATCCCACATTAGGGGTCTATTCAGCCGCCAGATTCAAAGGCTGCGCCATCCAAAGTGGGTGTCGAACCTCTGCGCCCGATCCGGCGCATGCGCCTGCAAGGGCCCGAGCTCTGGCACGCACTTCCCCAGCAAATTGGCGCCGTAGCCCTCCGCGCAGCGGCAGGCGATGGCATCCTGGGGGTTTCCCGAGGCGGTTTCGCCAGGGTTTCAAGGTTTCCCGTTGTCAACAAGCCCCAAATAGGGGCCCGGCCAACACGCCCATGGGTTTGTCTCCAAGACTTGTTTAGTGGCTGGCAATGGTTGCGCATATCCAAGATATCAAGTTTCCCCGCAAAAGGGAAATGGAGGCAGCAGGTAAATTCCAGGGCAATACCCCTCTTGGATATAATTCCAGATTTGAGAGAAAATGGGGAACCCGTTTCCGGATGGGTTGAAGAGAAGCAGGCAACGCACGCCAACTATTCTGATGGGTCCCTGAATTTGAAACACACCAGTGTCAAGCTTCAAACATAATGTCTGTGTGTCTGTGTACATGGTTGCGTGTGTGTGCGTGTGTCTGCGTGCGTCTGTGCTTTGTCTATGCTATTCTTGTACATTTGATGATCCTTCCTCGCGCTAATTCTGAACTCGAATGTGTCATTCAGACTCTCAAAATATGGCTGCTGTTTTGCTTGAGCAAGTGTCAGCATTTCCCGGTTTCTACTGGAGCAAAGCTGCTGACATTGCTGTTGCAAGAGAATCCCTTTTGCAAGGGAACCAGCACAATACCAAGAGGGGTCGCCAGCTTTGACACATTGGGGTTCATAGCTGATCTCCAGTCTTGAGAGTGACAAACAAATCAAAATATCAAGCGAGAAAGCAAGGAAGCAATCAACAAAGCACACAGGACCACATGCAAAAAAAAAAACATGCATGTTGTTGCATAGTGAATTTGTGCTTTTGGGCCCTTGGGGGTGGCCTTGCTGATGCAGCACTCGCCTGGGCCGGGCCCCCACCGTCCCGACGGCCTCGCCTTTCGCGGCAGCACAGATCTGGGAGCCGCCCCTGGGCACTGGGCGCAGCGCAGCGTGGGGTCGTCGTAGCCCAAGGCGGCGCGATGGTGCAGAAGAGTGGGCCGGTCCGCCTCTCGGTGGTGGATGCCCGTAAAACCTGAAAGTTGGAAACGAGTTGGTGGACGCCCTAAAAAGGCAAGCTGCAAAGCCTATCATTTACAAATGTGTACTTCAAGTTGCAACAAGTGTTGTGGTTGGATGTGGCTGGTCCACTTGCAACACTCTGGGCCAATCCACCAACGTGGTGTTACCCTTTGCGGATGGTGCATTCCCGTTGCCCATTGCACTGTGGTCAGGCCATGGTTGCATGGCAAAGGGTACTCAAGTAGAGGAATCCATGTGACCAATCGACTGGCGTTGCTTAGTCTGTTCCCCGTCGCCAGATTATTTGATCTGGTCATGAGTGAAACGCTCAAATTCGATGCAGCTTTGCGTCTAGCCATCAAGAACGCATCAGTGATCGTGCTGCAGCATACTGTACTCCGACTCAAGCCCTGCTGCCTTCACAGCCTGCCGGATGAACATTTCTGACATCAGAACCTGCAAAGATTCATGGGTCAGGGTCAGAGTCCCGATGATCACGGCAAGTTGAATGTCGACTGTATAGTGGCCTTTATCCAGCAGCAAGAGGACTGCTAGGACTCCTGCAGCAATCCACATGAAGATCGTCCGATACTCAGCAACCCCACAAAAACTTGATCGAAGGAAGCTGCAGCCAAAGTGTCTGGCCAACACTGTACAGGAAGCATAGACTCCGATCATGGTGTGTATCGTATGTCCTGACCAAATCATCGCTACACAACTCCCTGTAAAATTGAAGCCTGCAGTATACTCGCTGGCTTCCTCAATGCCAAGGTAGTCTTTGCAGCGCTCATATCCGTAGGAGGAAGGAATCACGGTGCTGGCTTCGCAAATGGCATTGAGGAAAATCAGCAGCGTCTGATTGTGAATGGCAATTGCCCATGCCTCAAGGTCTTTGGTTATGACGCACAGGAAAACAGCCGTAACAAGCGCGACCAGTGGCACAGTATCAGCGAGCTGTGAGAGCCAACCGCCCTGCGCGTTGCCCGGCAGGGTGTCCATGGTGTTCTGAACGACCGAGTTGTTCTGCTTGTGCAGATCAAGAAAAATGTCCGGGAGATGATCTTTGCATTGAGTCGCGGTCTCCGCCCACTCAAGATATGTGCGGTTTGGAAAGAATGCCGCCCACTGGTAGAAGAGGTTTACCGCAGCGCAAATCAGCACTGGGCAACACCAAATAAGCACAAGGCAACAGGTCCATGGAGACTTGCGCAACTTTTTCATGATCTCATCGTGAGGAGAATCTCTCCTCGCCGCAAAAGCTTCCATCAGGACGTGTCTGTGGCTGAGGCCAACTAGCGGTTCAACATGATGGTTCAAAATGGTCCAACTTGAGCCCAAATTGGTTGCTAAGTTTTGCTGTCCTGAACAGCACAACGACACTGGTCCGTAGAGGAAATCCAGTAGGGGGGGCATTTCGGCAATACATTAATTTGCAAAGAGTAGGTGAGTTTACTTCTCACGGAAAGCAGTGGGAGCTTTATTCAAGGCAAGCATTGATTGATACCCTTCACCCCATGTTGGTCAAGTAATTCATCAAGGGTTCGGAAGCCTCCGAAGAAGGATATCCCCGCAAACAAGGATTTTAAGTCAAGGGTCAGCGTTCATGGAACTTTCACGGCTTGAGTACTTGGCCCAACCCTGGGGTAAGCCAACAATATCTTTAGTCTATCCTACAAAATCTACAAACATATAGGTATCATGGAGGAGACCTCAGTCAAGTTGGTCCAAGCAAACCCAGCTTGAAATCACAACCTCTTCCCTTCAGGTGTTGCTTTTGGTTGGATGCCATCAAAAATCAGGCCTCAGAACATCACCAATCAACAACACATCCCTTGGACATTTCCTTCATGGGGAAGTGATTCGCCCTACTACTATCTTTAAGCAAACCTGCGTTGTGAAGCGAAGGTAGCACGGGTGAGTCTCGGAACATTGCAAGTCAGCCAGCTACACAAAGTACAACATAGACTCAGGGCTTCCACAAGGCTTGAAACCAAACAAACCTCGGCCTTGTCAGCTTCGGCGTATGTTGGTCTCTCGGGCTCTCAACTTTCAGTGGCACGCATGGCATCGTTGACTCCCCAATTTAATGAAACGCATGCCTTTCCTTCCCCGAGTTGCACTGATGCGAACAAACGTATCGCACAAGACAACTCACCTTCTGACAATAATGCCGGTGTCCCTTTGCTTTGTTGTCAAAATCCAAAAGGGTTTGTGTACTCTTGGTTTCCTTTGAAACCCACCTACATCAATAAAGGTTGAACTGATTTTCTGACAGAATCCCCTTCAGATTCACAGGAAGCCGCACCAGGGCGTCCCTCAACAAAACAATCTAAATCTAAATATGTTGTTCTTTTCTGCTTGCCCGTGAATCTGCAAGCAGTAACCTCCACCATATTTTTTATTTCGCCGTGCAGCCGACGGCAAATGCGAGCGACGCCGGCGGGCCTGCAACGGTGAACTCCAAAGCCTCAAGCGGCGTGCCAAGGTTGGAATGAGATGGGCACCTCTTCCCACGTGGCATCCAACATTCCTACAGGAACCCCATGCCAAGCGCCATGGAGGCAGCGCTGGTACAAATCTGTGTTGAAGGAGAACTAGCCTGGACCCCTGTAGGTGGCATGGTATTGGACTTGAACACCATGCTCCTGCACCTGGTTTCTATCATTTTGGTACCCGGCGCCAAGGGGCTCAGGCACTAGCAAGCGCTGGCTCTCCGGCGCCGGCGTCTCCACCTGCGACCAGTGGCGCAGCCAATGAGAGAATAAGAGGCGGAGGGGCTGGGAATCCGGTGGCTAAAATTTCCCAAAGGAGTTCTGAGGAAATTAAACGAAGGGCACCCCTTTGAATGCTTAAGCGTTGGGTGGTGGTGGTGGTGGTGGTGGTGGTGGTGGTGGTGGTGGTGGTGGTGGTGGTGGTGGTGGTGGTGGTGGGAAAGGCAGGGATGATTTCCTTAAGCAGCAATGCTAAGCAGAAATGTGCGACAAGCGTGTTCTAGCCTTGCTCAAGGCATGAAGTCACTCAAGGATACACAGTCAACTCAAGGCATGATGCAAGCGCAAGAGCGCAATGGCAAGCCAGAGTCGTACGTGCAAGCGCTACCGGCTACACCGCATCATCTCCCCTGTTTCCAAGTGGAAGCGCACGCTTCGCGCTTCAGACCCGTTCAAGCAAGTTCAGAGCCGTTGTTGATGCACGGTTCCGCTTCTGTTTTCACTCGCAGGCGCACGTAGCACAATCGCGCTTGACACTTCAGACACGATTAAATTTGGCGCTGGGGATCGCGGGCCTCACCACCTCTGCGGCAAGTGTCGCGGCCTATCTCGCAAGCCCCACAGCCTCTCCTGCGGCAAGGAGAAGCGCCAGGTACACGAGAGCCTCTGCTGCCAGGCCTTGCCTGTTTGCACTCGCACGCAAGCGACCAGCGCAATCATGCTTCAAGCAAGAGCACCCTGGCGCGAGGGAGCACGCGGCACGAGCACCCACTGCGCATCGTCAGGAATTCAGACACTCTGCTGTTAAGCTGTGCGGCTCGGTAGACCGGGATGGATGCATGCGATAGCATGCAAGCTGTGTGCGAGATGTGACATGTCTTGCGTTCAGAGGGTCTGCTTGTGCTGCCTCACACGAGCTCAGAACAACCAGTACACAAAAACAAAGCCGACAGGCTCAAATGCCAGTCGTGATCTTCCCGACTGCTACGACACCTCAGTAAGACACGATCACCAGGCAATTGGTCAGCGCCACCCGCCCCACGAAGCCAACGTACATGGGTGCAGGGAAACTCATTGCTGCAGGTCGCGAGACCTTTCAAAAACAAGCACGGCATGCACGCAAGCGTTCACTTCGTTACAATCTGCTTGATAGGGATGGAGCCCCCAGCGCTGATTCCAAGGCTGGTTCTTATCAGGAATGTAAGCCGTTCTGCAAGCCGTCCCTTTTCTTCGAACTGAGATCCAAGCCTCTCCAGTGTTTCAGCTTGGTTGCCCTTCCTGGTCGCTAGTAGAACTTCCTCTCGCGCCAGGAAGCCAACCCCGGCCCTAGCCAGTGATCTGCGATGGCCAGTCATCTCCACAAGTGTTCAAGGGAAAAGGGAACACAAAGGCGCCGCTTTGAGTTTTCTCCTTTGGACAAAGCAGGCAGGGGAATAATTCCTAAGATAATGATTCTCGCAGCCCCTCCAAGCAATTTCGAAGATCGCATGCCAAAACCTGGTGCGAGGTTGTCAGAATCTGGCACTGGCATTGACATTGAGCATTGAACTACGATCCGTCCCCACATAGTGGACCCCATCCTTGAAAGGTTGTAACAGACCAACTGGCCTGTTCAACCGGCTGCTCAGAAAAACAGGACTTCTTTACAAACAGCTGGTTCACAAAACCAAGCGCAGCATTCTAAACATCATATACGACTTTCCTTTCATTTTGCAATTCGCAAACCTTTCAAAGGCTTGCTCCAAAGACCCTGGTACAAGGCACTCCCAAAAAAAGTGGTTTGAAGGCTCAGAGTGACCATCCAACCCCGAACCACCCTTTCACCACCCGCCAACGACCCCTTCACCAACAGCCCGCCCCATCCACGACCCTTGCACTCGCAGTCGCCTCCAATGACACTGAGCTCGCAGTGCCCCCGCCCCACACAGACACCAGCGCCACCTGCGCTGAGAGACAAGGCACGACCACCCGAATCAAGCCGCCTTTTTAATTATACCATTCGAAAAACAAACACAAATACATGGAAGGAAATGCACAGGCCCCCTTCTGTCAACAAAACAGGAAAACAACCTAGGGTCTGTGCACTTCCTGCTGGTGTGTGAAAGGGCACATACCCCGTTTACATCGATGCCGAATGGCTTGCTGTCGTTCATACCCATCTCCTCGAATACCTTTGTAGCTTTGCCGCCTATCTTCAGTGGTCAGTAGACGTATGTGCAATGGTCTTCAACACAACAAAAACACCACTAGGTCATTCACAAATTGTCCAGGAGGAACAACCCAGCTTCAAGCGAGCGACTAGGCTTGGTCTTTTACCAGGCTCAACGTTGCGAATTCAGTGACTAGGGCGTGGCTGAGAGTCGGCAAACGAGGTCCATAATTACGCCCGGCAAGATGACATCACGTGGCTTCTCGACCCGTTTGACCAGTTCGGGCATGAGGGAAACAGGGAACCACTCTTGCACCGAAAAGAACCTTTTGTGGTCCTGAAATGGAGGCACTTGAACTTAAGTGGGTCGAAAATCGTCCGATCGGGTGGCAAGGCGCCTGGGAGGGCCCCGGTAAAGCGATGCGCCGGGGCAAAGTCTCAGTACCCAGCTGGCCCAAGATTTGGTGCTCCGCGTCATAGACAGTGGCGTTCCTCGCACGCGACCCGTTGAAATCCTCAAGGATGGTCCAATTGCCACCCTTCGGGGAGAATGGAAATCGATCTTCAAAATGAGGAGTTTGCCTTAAGGAAGGGCAGGCAGCATCAAGTGGACTCGAGATTTCAGCAAATCCAATATCTTCCACTTACAACCCTAAAAATGAACATGGGTTACTCCGACAGAGCTTAGCGTCCTTCACATTCCCACTCCTCATCGATCCGACGTTTCACAAACTTGAAAGGGGATCCCAATCGTGTCCCTAGTTATGTCAATGCCTAATGTGCATGTGTATATATGTATATATGTGTGTACACATACACACGTACATAATGAGCCATCTTCAAAATTAAAAGGTGCAAACATGGACAATATCTGGAGACTTCGTTTTAAAAAGTCGCCTTCGTTTTACAGGGGTGTTCACCTTGCCGCAGGCTTCGTTTCTAAGCGTGGCCTTTGTTTTACAGGGCTTTAGCCCTATTCCACCCAAGTACATGTCTTTAATGCGGAGTATTTTGGGGATGCCTCATATATATATATATACATGTATATATCTACACGAGATACTGTCGCCTCTAAATCTCCGCGAATCAGCTTGAACCCCCCTTTCCCGGTGTTCTCAAAAAATTAAACGGGGTACCCAGGATATTCCCAGGATAAATCTAAACCCAAGAACCCATAAGCCCTTTGTTGATTAGGGGAGTGTCCCATTTTAGAAGGGATCCTTCCACTCTGCGGGGAGCACCCCAATGCTCCGCCAGGTTGAACTCTCCAGGTTCGACACCGGGGGATTACAATTGAGGTACCGGGACACCCATAATGGGGTCAATGTTTGATGGTTCAAAGGGCTTTAAAAAGGGCTTTAAAATGGGTCATTCCCCGGAAACTTATCCACAAGGCATGTCTTGGTCCAACCTTCAGTGTCCAAGACAATGGAAGGCGACCCTCCCCCCTCCCCGCCAAACTTTCTAGAAGGCTCTTCACCTGCCCCGAGCCAGTCAGGTGCACTGCGCTAGCCAGCCACGTCCTCGGTTTCAGCACGCAACACGCCCCCCGTCCTTGAGGGAAGGGTGGGGTTGAGGTCCGACAAGGGAAATGTTTCTGGTCACAAAGGGAAACGGGACTATGCATTGAATTTCATTTCTAGGTCTTCATGAAAGAACAACTACGACCCAACGTGGGATATCACGGGAGTTCCATTCTTCACACAAGGCAAGATGATGGAACATGGAACTCTAAATCTAATTAATAGGGTCACGCCTTTACCTCAGTTGCAACGTGTCGGGGGCAGGGATCTCAAAACTTTGGGAAGTATCCACACGGGGCCGGTCGAAACTAGGTAGACTTCTTCGGCCCCCAACAAAGGTGTAAAATGGGTTTCGTCTGAACGAGGAGGTCCCATCAAGGAACGATGTTCTCCCATCCACATCCAAGCGCCTCCGCGAAAAGCTAGTCAGTCGCCATGGCAGACCACTAGCCTATGGTTCTCGCCCAAATATGTTGCTTATCATGGGCCTAAACTAGCCCAAAGCAAAAGTTGTTTAAACTACCCAATGCTGGATCTCACATGGGGTATATGGTAATTATAGCTCCCTCAACATTGCAAGCAAACCGAACACAATCCGAATTCGCTGGAGCTTGGGGTTGGACACCATGGGTCCAGCATCCGCCCGACGGTGATAAGGTTGACAGTAAACAAATTCTGCTACTCAGATTCAGCATTTCATCGTGAGTCCTCGGCCTACATTGCGTGTGGAGATAACAGCATGAGTTTTCAGTGGGGACCCTTTGGCGGACATCATTTAGGTGGGGATTCATGTCCGCCAACCACGCCTATTAAAATTCGCAGCCAATGAGTTGAACCCTATCCAACAAACTCTGCCTTGCCATCGCTGTGGTGACAGCCATTTTCTTCCTGTTGCGTTTCCTCAGGACTTCTTGTTTTGTCCTGCTGGCGGCCACCCCACTGGCCCATGCACTTTGTCGTTGTCTGTTGGTTTTGGTTGTCGCTTGCTGTCATTTCACAGGTTACTCTTTGGGTATGTGTCAACACCGAGGATCGACCCTCCGCAAGGTTTGAATCATGCTTCTTGTCAAAGCCCCCTTGTCGACTCACAGCCGTTTATTGCGGCCGACCCTGTCAAGTTCGCGAAGGACGTCTCTTTCAGAACACTTGGCACGGCCTTCGGCACCCGGAATCCTAGTGGGACTTCAAGCAAGATATCCTTTTGCTAGTTCGGTTGGCCGTTGATGTGGGGAATGCTTCATCGAGGACCCTTTGGTAGCGGACTTCTGCCCACCAATCATTTGCAAGGGGGTCGCGGTTAAAAAAGCAAAACACCTTGCCATACCCTTCCACAAACCAACATGTAGCCTGACAGGGTCCCTGTTAGAGGAACATAGTCTTCCAGGGGTTCCCTTTGCATGTTTGTTCTTGGACTGGCAATTTAAGGGTTCATCCGGTCTCACCACCAAAGCCCGAATTGGTTGCTCGCGCTGGGCCCGCCGGCTGGAAGTAGGCAGGCGGACAGTCGCAGGAGCAATCGGCTTGCCGAAGCAGGTTGCCTGAGGGGTCTTGGTCCAAGAAAGCGAATGCTTGATGATGAATAGGGGGGCGGGAAAAAGCACCCCCCCCCCTTGTGGCTGCCTTTGTTTCTTTGGGACGAGCCGAAGGTTACTCGGGGTATGCAGTGGCCAGTCCAAATTGGGACACGCGCTTTCGGAATGGAAGGCAGTTCAGGAAATCATCCATTTGCAGGGTAGTCCGAATTCGACACATCATGTTCCTTCACTTTGTAGTTGATGTTAGAGGCAACCGCTTCCCAAAACAACAAATGTAACGCACCGCCGGAGGCGCTGACAGGCATCTGACCCACACCAATCCCTCAGAGCCGCTCCGGTGGCGGCCCGGCCTGGGCACACCTCCATGCAAACCCCGGGCATGGCGCCGCACTCCTCGTACCCGGTGCGGCAAACGCTCTGCTCCAGGGTGGTGTTGGGCGGAGTCAACCTGGCCAAAGATGCCTTGCCGGTTCTCACTCTGGAACTGTTTTTGTAGCCCCCATGCAGAATCAACAGCCACAGCCAAAGGGACCGGAATAGGGGAAGTGTCCTTTGATTAGATAAATGATAAACCAAACGGCATGGCTCATGGCAGTCATTCCTTCATGCCCGCCTGAATCCTGCTGATAGCCAGGAAAACATGGCAGGGGTGTTCGAATCGGGACCCCTTCTGTCATGCCACTGCAGGCCCACAATGACGGATTCTTTACTTTAGGTAGAGGGTGCCTGATATCGCAAAAGGGTAACAAGGCCCTCATTTCCACAAGCCCTGTATTCCGCAAACCCTGCAACATAGAAACACATGTTTCCAAAAATAGGAAAACCTCCGAAAATTGACGGTTTCCCTTGATGTATCCCTGCGAGTCACAGCATCCAAAGCAGGAGGTACGTGTTTTGCGCCCACAGAGCACGTCTATATTATACACCTTCATGACAACGGCTCTTTTTATGCAGGGGACATTCAAGATGTCTACCATGAATAGCAGAAGCCCGACTCCCATTGGAATTTCGCAGGAAACTCGCATCGAGCGTGCTTGAATCATGTTGGAATTCTGCTGCTTCGCTGGAAACTTTCTGAGCTGCGCCACTGTTTGACGCCACCCTGTTTGAACTGGCACGATGTGCCCTCATGAAATCTTAAAGTAGCCAGAGGCATGACCAGGTTGAGCCACTGGGATGACTGGCACGATTTGTGAGATGCCCAGCTCGCCTGGCCGGCGCATGGCATGCTGAGCCATCCCGCTGCTCGTAAGGCCTCGGTGCTGGCTTACGTAGGCGTGTGCTTGAACCAATCAGCTGTGAGGGGTCTTCAGGAAGTTGGGCTTTTGCCCAGCGAAGATGCGAACTTCGACTTCTCAGCTCCAGGATGCTTGGATAACCCAGAAGTTGAACCCCAAACTGCAAGAGGCCATTAAGCCATTCACCAATGGCATCAGCGGCTTGCCATGGCTCGCATTAGGTGGGCCTTTGAGCAAATTCAAAAGCCCCACGATCGCAACGATTTCATAACCACCTCGATTCGGCACCCAAGTGCCACCGACAATCATTTCAGCTGATTGCCAAGCATCGAAAACGGGTCCAAGTCTGAACGGACTATGCCTTTGGTCTATTGCTGTGAGATCAAGAGGGCCTTCTGAAATGATGATACTCGCTTAGGGACGATTTCCGCATGCCAGCAGGCTTCGACCTCCGGCAAACACACATTTCCGCTGGCCAGTGACTGCAAACGATGGCCATCAACAAAAGCAAGAGTTTGGGAATATGTTAGCAGCCAAGTTTGGCAATGCGCATATCTGCTTTAGGATCTTGAAGCGGTCTATGGTTGGACTGTGCAGGTCCACTGTTCTTTTCGGGGCTTGGGTTTGAGGCTTTGTGTCTTTCGAAACGCGCTGATCCCAGGACCACCCATGATCCCTCATGATGCCCAACACAGCGTGCACACTTTGAAGTCATACTCGTTTGTATGGTGCTTTGGGTTTTCAACATGGCACAAAGTGGGTGCTGACTCTTTGCTCTGAGGGGCGTGTTGCAGGCTGACAGCCGCCGCAACTCGGTGACCTGCCAGCCCAGAGTCAGCCCGTCCAGCGCCTCCTGATGCACTCGCCTCAGCTCGGCTGTTTGAAGAATCGAGGAACCCAGAATATGTGTGTATATGGGTGCTTAAATTTCAGTACACAATGCATCTTTCCTTGTTCCCAATGTCGGTCTCGCCACTAGCGTGTTTCTTGATGTTCCTAGTGGTTTCCTTTCGGCAATAAAGGACTTGCCTGTGTTCAATGGCTATCCTGTCGAGCCGTAAGGGCTTCCACTTAGCCTCCTCCAAGGCCCTTCGAAACTTTGGTGCATAATTGGGATGAGCCATCTGCCAAGCCAGGATTGCACGTCAACACCCTATGTGTTGAAGATCAAAATGGACACCCTCTTTAGGGCACTGAAAATCCTCCACAGAAACAGCGGGGGCAGTTACAAGACTTAAACCACAAAGTGCAATGCTCCAAAGTCAAGCACATCTGAGCCCAATGCAAAGCCTGCTATTGGCGGCTTAAAGGACATGGGACATGCATCAACTTGTGGACTTGCCTGGGCTCCGCACACTTCATCCAGCTGCGCTGTAAACATGGGAAGGTCATAATAGGGCCGGCCCGAACTGAGCAGCGCTGGAAAACCTGGCGCAGTCACTGGCTAATGGGGCCCACCCGTGGATACACGTCATGAGCAAATCCAGCCAAAAGCTGACTTCCTGAGTGGAGGCCAATTGAATCCGTTTGTTCCTCGCTTTAAATGAAGAAGTGGAAAACGTCCAGAAGATGTACAAGTCTGCATCCGCTCTTTGGCATTGGTTGCATGAGACATGTGAAATGTCACGTTTCTGCGCTTGCATCGAAGGGTGTAGTAGTTGTATGTGATGGGTGACTCAGCACTTTGCTTGGTTTGAGGCTCCGCTAAACCCACCATACTGTCAAGCAAAATCTCGGCCGGTCATGTGCAAAAACAGCTCAAAAAACAGCACACACGCCGCTGCAACACGGATTTGTTGGAAAACCGACTCCGAATAACACTAACAACGCTCCAAACAAACGCCTGCCAAAGTTAGTTGCAGTACTCCCAGCTAGTTTCACAGCACACGTGCAAAGAATGTGCGATGGAAACCGCCACGAGGTGTGATGAGGTGTTGTGGCCCCCTCATTCTACCCCTAAACCCTAAACCCATTCTCAAGCACCCATAAATGCTAGGTTTGATTCAGCCCCCTCTGGTTGCTGACTTTAACCACCCTGGAAACAAACCAATGCAAGGTTTACATCCTCTTTGGGGAAACGCAGGCCCCCTCCTAACCATGCCTTACAGCATCTGCTTCCCATGTCAACACCAAGGTGCGTTGAATGTTCACCGGCCCCACATGGAAGACGCCATAGCTAGGCTCAACGTTGGGCGCTGCCACAATGTCAGTGGCGGAGATACTGCGGTAGCCAGAAGACACAAAGACGCTGTCCTTGGAGTGGGACACTCCAAGCAGATTCTGTGCCAACTTCGATACTAGTGTGACAAACGGGTCCATGCACACGACAAATGGTGCTGGGTTTCATGTTTTAAAAGCATCAATTACTTTTACATGGACCTGCCACGGTAGAAACTGCGCACTCCGTCCTGCATTATGGAAAAACATGGCTATCCAATTCTAAATCGCTTTGTCGGGAGGGTTCTTGATGGTGGGTGGAATGAATCAACAATCTATGTCCTACTTGAGCTCCAGGGAGGAAAGGACTTCTACCGTGAGTTGCAAACGCTTCCCACCCCCGCCAAATTCGACGTTCCAATGAGTTTTGTTGAGTTTATTCACCCAACTGAGGTCATTATCGGTTATGTTATCCGCACTTGAGATGGGAGGAAGAAGAACGCTCTTGGACGTATCCGAGGCACGATTCTGTGGATCCGCAAAGATCGCATCCAAACCACTCTTTTAGAGGACTTCTCAAACGACCCCGCTTTCCTTGCCTAGTTTGGTTACAACCCCTTGGTACAAACGCCCAACGGGGGAACGTGTTGCATCCCAGGCGCGACGTAGAAGAAGACGTTGTGCTGGGTGGCCACGTTGGGCACCACCACCACAGCCAGGTGCCGCCAGGGCTCTCGGCTGTTGTCCCAGCTGAAGGCCCCCGAGGAGATGCTGCTGTCCTCTAAGGTGAGTACCACTTGGGGGGTTGATGGTGCCCGTAGTTGCTTGCTTCTTTGTTGGAGGGGGGGGTCGATTTTAAGGGAAGCCAAATAGGAAAGTAATCATGTTCTTGCTTTTTGTTGCGGGAAGGGTCGAGATGATACTCATTTGTTTGATGTTATGTTGTGGGCATTGTCTGTAGTAGTTTTGTTGCGCTTTATGTGTGGTGTGTTTGTTGTCGAGGAGATTCGAGGAGCTTGGGTTTCGTCTGTTGTTCTCTCCGCCCGGCATCTGTCCAGGCTGGCAACACAAATGCCCAAATGCCCCAAAGTGTTCCCAATGACTCTTGGTTCTACCAAAATGGCGGAACAGGTTTGCGTAGACCTCAGCATAGTCTTTGTAAAACCAGGTAGTAGAACCAAAATCAGACGAAACTGACAGGGCTTTTGCGCGCTGCTCGAATGGGTCGCTGTCAATTTGGGCTCGATCCCTCAATATATTCCATTGTATCGGAAAGGAAACCCAAAGAAATACTTGCTAATAACTATGTTAGGAAACCCCCATACACACCCCATACAACTTCCCACAAATGGTTTGTTTGCGGGCGTTGTCCGCAACCGGGTCCCCAGTTTCAGGAAACAGGCAGGAGAAGGAAAAGGAGGAGAAAAAGGAGGAACAGGAGGAAGAGGAGGAGATAGGCAGGCCCTGTTCATCTGTGCACATGTGCTTACTCTCCCTGTCATTTAATAAAGGGAATTTTGGAAAAGGGCGAGCTTGAACATGCTGGGCCCCACGTTATTCGCAATTTTCTATACATGTCACCCCCAAGTAGCACTTCCCAGGTTGCATCGCGGTCAGGGCATCCCAACAACTTACTACTTCTTTTCGAGACATGCCTAGCCAAAGGCTACTAAAGCAAGGTGATCCAAAAAACAAACAACACAGAACATCCCAGACCCATGCTGGAGTCCAATACATAAATTCCCGACCCGTGCTGGAAAGAGACAAGTGATTGAATGATTGACGTCACGCGGTGGACGGCAAGTTGTGTGAAGCAATGCTAGCTGTTCTCCGAGCTGCCGTATGTGTTTCAAAATGAAAAAACAACACAATGTGTGGATTCCTTTGAGGGCTTCCTTCGAAAAGGATACCCTCAAGCTCACGCGCACACACACACACACACAAATAGTCACACCGCTCAGGTTGTCAGGCTTGCATCTGTCTAAGGCAAACTTGCACATCTGGCCCACAAGGGCGTAAAAGGACGACTTTACTGGGTGGGTGGGTCTTGGGACCCCCTGCAACGGCGCATGCTGGTTGTAATGCGGCCGTCTTTCATCACTCAAGAGGGCAAACTCAGAACTGCTGGTTTGCCAGTCAAGTTGGCAAACAAGCCGCGTCGCTTACCGCTGCTGCCACATGCATTTACCCGTAAAACATGGGTGTTTGCAAGAACGGTGACCCGCAAAGGTGTAAACTTCAAACAACAGGCAAGGTGTGCCGAGTTGTAGGACAGCCCCCAAACGGCAGTCTGGAAGTCACCATAGCCTGTATCGAGTCGTGTTTTCTTGCGGATCCTCCACCAAAAAAAACACGCTACTCGCCCCGTTGCCGGTTCCTCAGCACTGATGTGCGAAGCCAGCGTGATCCGGCTGTGGTAGAAGACAATCCTCGAATAGAATGAGCAGAGCGCCCAACTCCCTTGAAAGGCGGGAAAAAACACACAAAAAAGAAGAAGCGAAAACCCCGTTTCAGTGAAGGTCAGATATGTCATTTTCCTCGCCACCAGCACATCCTACAAATGTATTTGGACCCTGCAGGGCAAGGGATGCCACCGAAGAGCCCTTGTCAAAACAGAGGTCATTCAGGCCCTGTAACCGCTTTCTTGTTGCGCGAAAGCTGTGCGATACCCTTCCTCGCAGGCAGAGTGGATTCACCTGTTTTGACATGCTCAATCCAGAGATGCTTCAACACCATGGATTCACACCCTTCTCGCAAAGAAACAAGCTTGTGTTTGAAGAAGCCCCCTGAAACCCACCCCAAAAGCAGCCACCATTTGAGGCGATTGAGCCCCACAAAAGGTCTCTGGCCGTGCGCTGGCTGAATGACTCCCTGCGGCTCAGCCACTGCGCTTGTCCTGAAGACACCCGGCGCAGCGCCACGTACCTGGAAGGATGGTCCTGTGGAAAGCCAAGAGAAAGCCAATCATCCGCTCTGGTGAACTGTGTGGTTCGTTGATCCCCTGCTAAACAAAGCATGAGGGTCTGGCTGGGAAAGACCAAGTGAACTATTTGTTAAAAGGGGGGGACCCACCAGAAGAAACTCGTTTCTACTGAAACGGCATTCACCAAAAAAGGGTCCCCCCCAGTTCTGGGACCAAGGTACTGGTCGTTCTATTTGTTCATAAGCCAATTGCCTGTGCTGCAACGCTACAACCAGCTGCCAGCAGTGGGGGCACCACGAGGGAAAGCTTCCGCACAGCACCGCTATGCTGCTGGAACTGGATTCGCCTGGCAACCCACCACCGAGTTGTTACCAAGCAGCACACATGATGCTTCCCCGATGTGCCTTCGGGTTTGCTTGAATGACTCCAAAGCTTTCCAAGGGTGCTTGTTGCTTTGACGCAAACAGAGAGTGCAGTGAAGCATCGCAATGTTGGCCCTACTAGGGACCGCACAGTACTTAACGAACGTAAGCTGGTGCGGCCTTTCAGCGGTACAATCTGTGATCTTCAAATGGGCCCGATTTGCATATACCGTTGCATCCTTCGGCACCTCCGCCGGTGCAAGGATAAGAGAACCTCAGAACCTCCATCTATTCTATATGTCGTGCCAGCGGCAGTCTGGAAGACTCATAAACACAAAGCCTCAACTTTCAGTGTGGAACAAACTGCTAGGAAAAAGGAGTTGTGCAGCTGTTTTGTAAGTTACATCAAACAGCAAGTTGTGCCCTTCAAGAGAGCAATCATGTTCCCAACCTGTCAAATATGCTCCCCAACCTCTGGCCGGCCAACCGGCCTACCGGAATGGCATCTAACGTCATGTTCACAAAGAGCTCTACGGTGAAGGGTGGGGTCAACGTCGCCACTGCCAAGCCTTAGCCGTCAACGAGGCTACCCCGTCCCTGCAGACATTGCTTAGGAATCCAGGCTGCTGCAAAGCTAGTCATGATAAACTCAAAGAGCACTACAACAAGTTGGTCTCATGATCCATTCCTGATATTTTGAAGTTGCGTACTGTGCTTCAAGTTGTGTGAAGCAGCACTTCGGCAGCTTTCTGTCCAACAGAGATCATCAGAGTGTCTTCCCATGCCAAACCCTTGCTGCAAAACAAGACATTTCACAGAATCAGTTGTTGAGCACAATTGCATTGGCTTTGGTTATGGGTGGGCTCGTTCTAACCCCGGAAAGCTCAGTATAATATGCCCGGACTAGAAAAGATGGTGTCGTTTTATCCCCTTCTTGGTGCTCAGGAAACACGAATAATCCCTATTTTAAGGGCCTATCTGAATAGAATGGGGTTGTGGGATACTCTGAGACCAAATTACATTGAGTCATGATCATCGGAGCAACCTGCGTGCAAATGCGTGAGCCCCTTACATTCGACAGGCCCTGCGAATAGAAATCACATGACCTCAGTGCCTTCAACGCCGCGCAGCTGAGGTGGAACGGCCTGGCTGCGGGAAAGGCCATGGTGATCTCGCACCCGTCCGCCGCGCCGCCGCCGGGTGAGGTGAAGTGGCCCACCGCGCCAAAGCCTGACGCCTCAAGCAGAAAAATGGGGCTGTGTGCTTTGCGAGTTGATATGCTTTTGCGGGTTGGTTTCATGGAGCACCATTTTGGGGGGTTCAAATCCCTATCTTGACACCTACGCAAGTGGGACAAATTGGGTTCTTGTACCCAGTTGGGGGCTTCTGAAAATAAAGGAAAGCCCTTTTGTGACTACTTGCAAGGGGAAACCAACCATATTTAGGGGTCACCTGATTTGAGACACGCCCATTGGCCCACTGACACTGGTAGCAAAACAATCGGAACCCGGTTTACAGTAGTTGGTTCGTTCCATTTCTAGTGGGGAACCCACCGAACAACAAAGATGTACCTCTGAAAAGCTGGGAATATGATGGGCCCCTTAATAACAGGGGTTCCATGTGTTTGTCCATGTTCATCCATATCTAGCGGCTCAGTAATCCATAAACTAGGGGTTCATACTCGGGGTGCAAAACATAGGCTGTGTATACTGGGAGGACCCCTGCTGACACAAGCTTTGCAGCGATTTCTTACCGGCTTTGCAAGGTGGAGCTAAGTGGTCCCATTAGTGTCGCGCGGGTGTACATGGCAATGGGCAACTGAAATGGAATGGACAATCTAAGTTTAGGTAAAGCTAAACTGGTCAAAAAGGGGCGGCCAAATGCAAAATGGGACCTGCATGAAGGGGCAAACTGCATGAGATCGCTTTGCGCCCAAGTGTGCGCGATGTGTACGTAGCAAAATTGTGAAAGGCCAACCGAGCAAAATGCAAACAAGCAGCTGACATGCCCGCTGGAGCATCGCAAGGCAGCAGGGAGTTGTTGCCTTGGCACGGTCTGCGTGCACTACTTGTAGCCGTTCGGCAACAAACCTCATGGCAAGATGCTGCTATACGGAACTGAATAATATTTGACTTGCTCCCCAAATCACTCTGCCTCTGTCAGCATGTTTAAACCACCCTTGTCGAACCATCCTTGTGGTTTCATCCTCCTGTAGGCTTCGCTCGTGGCAGCTGGCAACTGGATGCTCAATCCACTTTTGCGCAAGATTGACCAGTGCAACTCAGACCCTCGCAGGCTGGAGACCAATACCCAGCGGTAGTGCTTTCACAGACTCGTGCAGCAGGATACTTGTCTGCCTGGCAAAGCCACGCGCGTGGCTATGCAGGACCTACATTCACAACTGGGCAAATTGCTTCAGCTGCTGCTACGTAGCTCAAGCCATGCGTCTAGCAAGAGGCAGCTCGCATGCAGCCTGCCCCATCTCCCTGATGGCCTCAAGGCACACGAAGGGGCAGCTGCTGTTGGTCCACTTCATGTGAGTGAAGACATGCTGGCCCGAGACAGTGTCACAGACCTGACGCATGCGCAGCCCAACTTGCCACTCCTCATCCCCGAACGCTGATACAAGGAAGATACAATCAAAAAGAGCTAGCTACGAAGTGAGGCGAAACAGGTTTTGCAAATGATTGATGCTTGTGCAAGCAGCATGCTCCAGAGAAACTGCGCTTGAGTTTTTCGTGCGCAGCCTGATTTGTGATACAACAAATTCAGAACGCTCTGCCATACTTGAGTTGTTTGATACTGGCAATCACACGCATGCTTCTGTGCGCATTCCAATAGGCACACGCACAAACTCAAACGTAATGCCACATGGCACCAAAACACCCACCTGCAGTGTCTCGCCGTCGCCCCAGCTACCCTGCCGGGCCGTTTCGCAGAAGCCGAACATAGGACAGCTGCCGGGCCTCAAAGGGATGCTGCGCCAATTTGACCTCCACAAGTCCACAAGCCCAGCTTTTTCACCAAGGCCACCCTATGCGCACATGCTAGCAACAAAGCAAGGACATGTCAAATGTGACTTCAGAGGCTTAAGCTAACGTGCAAACGTCTGGTGCTATTTCTGCAGGAAATGGACGCTGTACGATGCACCTGGTTTGCCGCAACGTACTTGTACCACGCCTGTAGCAGCCTAGTGCGCAGCTCAGGGCGCAGTCGGCATCTCCGCAAGCCTGACAACACAAGGTCAGCGCATCAACATTTATCATCGCAAAGTCAAACCACCCTGCTGCTGTAGCCACAATGTTTGTGTGATGTCCTTGCAACATATTCGGGCTGAAACTGCCCAGCCTACTTGCTGCTCCCATCAGGCGAATGCGAACTTAGTTGGGTTTCCACAAGCGATAAAACAATTGGCCTGAATATGCCTGAATTGTTCACATGTAGATCGAACAAATCATTGCAAAACATAAGAACACAAGCGCCACCACCGCCGCTACAAGCATAAACCGCCGCCAAGCGGTATAGCACCGTTTCTACGAGCACACAGCCACAACCACAATCAGCGAGTGAACCACCACCCGCATCACCACTCCAACCAGCCAGCGCTGCCAGCAATAGTCGTAGTCGTAGTAGTAGTAGTAGTAGCAGTAGCAGTAGCAGTAGCAGTAGCAGTAGCAGTAGCAGTAGCAGTAGCAGTAGTAGTAGTAGTAGTGGTGGTGGTAGTAGTGGTAGTGGTGGTGGTGGTCGTCGTAGTAATAGTAGCAGTAGTAGTAGAGGTAGTAGCGTTCAAAATAGGAGACAAATCAGTAGTCGTGCAGTTATGCAGTAGTTACAGAAGAGTTAGTGCTAGTAGTTCGAAACACCCTCAACTTAACTCTTGGAAAGGAAAGCTGCCACGCTTTGAAAGTTTGCCAATTACAAGTATCAGTTGGGGATATCGAGCAAGCCTTTGTCGATTTGTGAAAACAATGGCTGTCTTCGAAAAAGAAGGAAGCAACTCACTAGCACCCATTAACTTGCCAGCCAAAGGTCTGCGTGATTCGACCTGAAAGCTTCCTGCGTACTACTTAGTTGTTCAAAGAACTAGTGACCACAAAAGCTTACATGGGGCAGGCACAAACACAAACACATATCAATATCGGCACACCAACGCACACACCCACACACGCACACACATCAACACACACACACACAAACACAAACACACAAACACATAACCACACAAGCACATAATTACACTGCATGGCGGATGCAAATGGAAGTGGGTTTTATCGCGCTGCGTGGCGCATACGCTCAAGCACGCATGCGCGCTGCATGGCAGATGCACTTGGGCGTGGGTTCTTATCAGCAGGCGTGTGTGCACTAAGTGGCGGATGGACTTGGGACGTGCGTGAGCTGCGTGGCGGATGCGGTTGGGCCTGGGCTCTTATCATCTGCGGGCGTGTGTGCACTGCATGGCGGATGCACTTGGACAGGGGTTCTTATCATCTGCGGGCTTGTGCACATTGCCAGGCGGATGCATGACTTCGGCGTGGGTTCTTGTCATGTGCGGGCGTGCTCGCAGGGGTTCTTGTCATCTGCGGGCTTGTGCACATTACCAGGCGGATGCGTGACTTCGGCGTGGGTTCTTATCATGTGCGGGCGTGCGTGCAGTGCATGGCGGATGCACTTGAGCGTGGGTTCTTATCATCTGCGAACGTGCGTGTGTGTGTGTGCGGTGCAAGAAAGCACTTTGGCATGGAAAACGTCAAACATAACATGCTTACGGTGAACCAGCCGGTAGCAACAACAATAACAACATAACAACTCTCGCAAAGAAGCAGACTCAGCAGCAGAGTGCAACGAGAAACAAACAAGCAAGCAATCAAACATAATACAGGCGGGAAAGATTTGTCAAGCCAGAAACAAACATAAGCAAGCAAGCGAGCGAGCGAGCGAGCAAGCAAATAAACATCCGAGCAACAACCAACTAACCAAGCAACAAACCATAATCTCATTCATACACGAACACGCACAGCACAACACGCACACAAGCAAACAAACAAGCAAGCAAACAAACAAATCAACACACAAATAAACAAACAAGCAAATAAGCAATGCACAATAGACAAACAACAAGACCAAAAGCAAGCAAGCAAGAAAGCACGCACGCCCGCACGCAAACACAAAAACAAACAGACAAGCAAAAGTCACGCAGGCACACAAACAAACTTAGACACAAAACAAAACAAACAAGGAAGCAAAGAAACGAAGCCAATCGCAAGCAATCCGTCAATCAATCAAACAAACAAACAAACGACATAAAGACAGAACGAAGGCATAAGAGAGCTAATTGATAAACAAATAACGAGAGAACGTACGAAATCATGAATGAACCAAAAGAAACATAAAACAATAAAACAACAAGACAACGAAACAGAAAGTGCAAACAAAATCACAAAACAACAAAGCAAAAACACCTAAATATGACGCAAGCAAAACGTCAAGCAAGCAAGCAAGCAAGCAAGCAAGCAAGCAAGCAAGCAAGCAAGCAAGCAAGCAAGCAAACAAGCAAGCAAGCAAGCAAGCAAGCAAGCAAGCAAGCAAGCAAGCAAGCAGGGAAATGATATTATAACTCAAGCAACACATCAAGCAAGCAACACATCAAGCAAGCAAGTAAGCAAGCAAGCAAGCAAGCAAGCAAGCAAGCAAGAAAACCAGCGAGCGAGCAAACAAATAAACAAACAAACTGGAAACCACACATAATCGCAAAAACACAGTCGCACGCACACGAACACGGAACACGGACACTCGCGCGCACGCACCCACACACACGCACACGTACACGCACACACGCCCGACAGGCCCTCCGCTCGCATGCACGAGGTAGGTCTGCGCGACGCCCCGCCTCGGTGTTCACGAGCATGCTTGCGTAGTCGCACGCCACCTGATCAGATTGGCTCTGAGGCCCGAACGGCTGCAACTTGAAACCGTATCTTTCAGATGCCAAAGAGCACGTAAGACCTCTATGCCTAGAGCATGCTGTCACTTTGCCTCCCAGTGCGGCGCACCCAAGCTTCCGCCCTGCGAACAAGTGGGAAACGTGTAGACAAAAGGGTTGTTTTCCAATTGGCGTCCCGGTTAGAACTAGGCCAAAGCCTCACGAAAAAGGACATCCAAATAAGCTTCGACAACATGAACATCTTTGAGGGGCCTCTTGATTATCAATCAATGATAAGCTGCAAATATAATGCGATCAGAACAAACAGCTAGTTGGGGAACCGTTGGCTGACGGCGTGAATTGGTGGTCGAGATTGCAACAAGTGGTTCAATATCATTTTGAAGCCAAACGCAAGCATGTTCCAACAAGCCCCCAAAACAACAAAAGGATGAGCCATTCAGCACTCAAAAAACAGCACAACATAGTATACTTACAATGCCAACCAGCAAAATACGATATATATATAATGTTTGGACGCCCCGCTGGACCCTTGCTTCGTTGATCAGCACGCAGCTTGATTAGCGCCTAGGCTGGACTTGGCGCAAAGTATGTTGAAGCGTTTTGAAGAGTGGACCAGCTACGCCCATCCCGTTCTCCGAACCAGCATAGCCTGTTTTGACACATCCCATGTGTCAACTGCTGAGAAAATGAGTTGCTGCAATGTGGCTGAAACGTCTAAATGTAGTGTGACTCCCTCTGGCTGTGGCACCGCTCCATTTCCAATGGCAAAGCAAACACCCTTGCTGCAGCAACCAGGCTTAGCAGCATTGCCAGGACGCAGCTGCTGCTGTCTGAATGAGAGGATGTGAAACCTACCAGCCAGGAGTAGTACCAACAAACCAAGCTGAGGTGGCGGTGTATCAAAAAGCCAGGGACCCTTCAAATTGAAAACAAAACCTTTGCCAATTGCAACCCAACAACACATGCAATAGGCCATGGCCCCAAAAGCATAGCCACCAATCTCTGGAGCTGAGCAACCGCACAGCCGAAGCGGTAAGGGGGAAGTCAACAGTATCCCTGCATCAGCTTCAGTAATTCGCACAACTGGACACTGCGCAGTTGAAGGGTTGCCAAGGACGCTGACGGCTCTTGCCGTCCTGCCCACACTAATCATCCACTTCATACGATTGCAAATTGATCAGGATGAACCACCTCAGAAGGGAACCCGTGTCTTCTTGAGACGTCACGCAGTGATGTTTAAACCACCCAATAAGGACATACTAGGCCAGGTACCCCTGTCATCGCCTGTCGCAACGAGGACGTTTTGGGCCTCCACTGGGGTGTTGGCCTCGCGCAGCTGCATGCCTGCAACCGCCCGCAGCTGAATCACCTGGCGAAAGCATGCGGAAGCCGCGACTTCAAAAAGAGCTTCAGCAGTATTACAAACCAAGCACACAAGTTCCCCTAATGTCAGCAAAATGACAGTGGTTGTGAGTTGTGACAAACACGAAAGCAAACATGGCCTTACATCAAGACAACAACACAACAGCGACAAGCAGAAATCAAACTGCCAAGAAAAAGCACATCGCAGCAATCATGACAGGCACAACCAATACCATCCTAAAAGACAAAAACCTCAGGTCAAACTCGTTGATGATGGTGCTGGTCACCACCACAGGAAACGTAAATTGCAAAGGCAGCAAAGGCCAAAGCAGCAACTGACACGGCGCAAGACACAGCAGCGACGGACAATGGTGCTAGGCATGGCAGATGTTGACAAGAACGTCAAAACAAAACGGCAACATACATGATCAACTCGCAAACACTGCACCAATTGACATTCACAACGACAGCGACTGCAATTGCCGAAGCCATCAGCAGGACCTTGCCGCTAGTATTCCACCCCTACAACTCTTAAGGCAATTGTCAATACCCACACTACGGTACTTGTAGACAGCAGCTTTGACTCTGGCAAAGAGATGCTGCAAGTATCATGGTCAATTCATGCCATGAAGCCAGTCCACCATGCAACCAAGCGGGTCATTCAACCCTCTCTTCAGTTGGCAACCATTAAAGGCGACCTTCAACATCAACTGAAAGGGCGAAGCTGAGAACATTTTAACCGCAATAAGCGAAAAGGGGACCACCAACAACCGTTACAACATGCGAATAGGGTGCCACCCAGAACAAACCCTGTCCGGTACTCAGCTGAGTAGCGCCTTTTGTCTTTGACTTTGGTTCTACTAAAGCGGCAGTTTCTATGCGCATCGCCCAAACAAAAGCATTCATTCAACCAGCCAGGCAGTATATAAAACTCCTCAAAATGTCCAATCGCGGATTCGGGTGCTGCTCTGGCATGGCCTTTTGGCGCCAGGCTTCGACCGATCGGCCTGGTCATTGGTCGTGAAGGAGCTGGAGGTGCCAGTCCGAGTGACATAATCCGCGAAGGGGCTCACGAAAGCCAAGCCTCCATGGCATTGGCTGGCAAGAGGGTTGGGTCCGCCCCTTGTTTAAACGTGTCTAATGCATTATAATTTTGGTTTCTCTTTGACAATCACCTGTAAACACATGTTGCCCGACCCTGCTTTGCAGTGAAAGCATAAGACCGGACAACAAGTTGCTGGAAGGGCACCTTTAGACACGTCATGAGTCTCGCCCCTTCCTCACTCCCTCCCCTCAAAGGACTCTTTGCTTCCGCACATGTCTGAATAATGTCGAAGGATTAGAACATGAAGGCCCAGTTGATTCCCCAAATGTATACGGCACTAAGTACACCAATGACATACCCTAGCAGTGGCAGGAAACACTGTGTGTCCGTTTATTTCTTGGGGCTTCCACCGCATGGCAAGCCTCCCCAATGCAAGACCCTTGCTTGGAAGCCCTCCCATTGGGTTCTGTTCCAAGAGCCTCAAAAACTGATTTGACAAGTGAGGACTCCAAATTTTGGCAAAATGTGTTCCGCTCAGCCGGGCTTGTCTCCCAGATTTTTGACAATGGGGAAACAATGGGCATCCGCTTTTAGTGGCTGATATTGAAGGGAACCCCCCTCTAAGAGGTGAGAACAGGGCACTACTCAGTACTTGATTTTAAAAGCCGCCCCCCCCCCAAAAGAAAGAAAGAAAGAAAAAGACAGTCGAACAAAGAACATGCTCTGTTTTTGAACTATTTAATAGGGAACCCCCGACCCCCCAACAAAACCACACACACACAGAAACAACACCAGAGGGGGAACTGCGGCCACAGATCTGATTTTCTGTAGGCTTCCGAGGAGCCGTCGGCTTCGGAGAACTTCCGGAGCTCTCCACTCTCCCCGAAGGAGTCCTCCGGGCTGGTGAAGGGCACATCCCCGCCGTAGGGCCTCGGATCTTTGGCTCGGCTTTTAAGGGAAACCCGTGTCTTCTGGAAAGCAAGCGGAGCCTTCTTAGGCTTTGCGAGAAAGACTCAGGTAAGCCCAAAAATCAGCTCAGTGGTGGAAGTTTGCCAGAATGGGGAACGCCAATTTGCCTGCCAACAAGCGTAAACTTTTTGCCTTGAGAACAGTCAACCACCTGCCAACGGAAATGGAAGCCAATGAAATAATAAAAGTGACCTTGACTAAAAGTGGATCAAACTGAAATAACCAGGAAGGTTGGCCTTAGCGTAGCAAGGCATGTGGCACAACGGAGAGCAGCTCGCGCGCGGTGGCATTGAAGAGCCTGCCTCAGATCAGGAAGGTGAAGGATCTCCTCCATTTCCACTTGTCTGCAATTCGTACAAGAGTTTGAAAACCTGAAACAAGGGATCCCCCAAAACAAACATCATGCGCCAAAGAGACATCCTTGTTGGGCCGAGTTCAATGTTTTACAAGTCACCCCAACTAAAATTCAGAGGGAAACACACCATGTATGCGACTTTACTTGGTTCGGTGCACATGCCACATTTGTTGGGTTCCTTGGCGAGGATGTTGGTGACATGTTTTGCCACCCCAAAAGAGTTACTGTTTTGCCAACCCCTGGGGTGTCTACACGGCCAAACACCTCGGTGTGCAAGGACCCTTCCTGATTGTTTGGTTTTCCTTTGGGATCTTCATGTTCCTGCAACGTCTGGAGTCTAGGGTTTTTCGAACTGTGTGTTTTTGTTCAATCAATCGGCATGTCAGAAAATGTCAACCAGCGGGCTTGGCAAAGGAAGGTGTGTGTGTGTGTGTGTTTTTTTTGTTTTTGAGTGGCTAGCAATGTCTCTGGGGTGGGTCGGTCTGTCGTGTGTGGGTAGGTCGGCCGGTTGCGCGGCAGGGAAGCCTGGTCATGCCAGGGGTGCTGACCCTGACATGGCCAATGGCCCTTCCTCGTTTGCAAGCCAACACCAGGAAATAGGTCCAAAGAGCACCCGGAACTTTGCCGGAACCCTCTTGAAACCCTACCCCAGACCCGCCCCAACTCCTGGCGTCGCTTGAACCCGCGAGCTTCGCTACTAAAGGTGAAAAGTCCCGACCTGTGTAAAGTGGGTGGCGTTGAAGTGGCAATCAAAGGCCCAACAAAATGTTGGCACATCAGGAAGTGGCTAATCTTGAAACCATTCTCCCTTGATCATGAGGGAAAACCGACTCCATGACAATACCCGTATATACATATAAATTCACAGGCTGTGTATTGGTTTATATAACCCATGTTTGTCTGGGGAAGTGGTCTCAGGGGGAGTGGACATTGTTTGGGCCCGTGTAGTTCGTTCTGATTTTTGCCAACCTTTTTGGGATGTGGGTTTCTTAAAGAGGGACACCAAAGGAAGCCGCCTTTTTGCCAGCTTCCCTCTACTTGGCGGCTTGGATTGGTGGTTTGCAAGTTTGGTGGTGGTTTCCCATTCACTCTCTTCCGAAACAAGAGGCTCACATCCCCAAACCACCAATCCAAACCACTAAGTTGGGGTTACCACAAACAAAAAGAAAAACCAGGTCCAAGGAGCCGCAGAAGTCTAGGGACAGCAACGGTGTGCTGGACACCGCCAAGGCCTCGCTGGCCTGACAGACTCACCATCTGGGCCCAAACTCGCAGCCTGGAAAGGGATGAAGCCACGTAAATTCCATGGGGGAGACAGTTGCCGTTGTTGTTGCTTGATGTCCGAAATGCCCTTCCCGGGGGACTGGTTTCACAAGACCAGTGGAAGTCTAAGTAGTGACTTCGGGCGCGGCACTCATGGTAAGCATGGAAGCCAGGAAATGGCGCCGCTCAGCGCTCTGGCGATCTTTGTGCTGCTATCAGATTCAAATAAAAAGCAAGACCAGGGCACTTATACAATATTGGCAACCCACAATCTGCCTCTTCCATACCTGTTCACCCTGGACATTTGTATGCAGTCGCCTCCCGCCACCTGCAAGCCTGCAGTTGAACACGGTCAATCGAAATAAGCAGCAAACACAGCAGCCCATGATCAGATCATGACCGGCCAGAAAAATATGTAAGTTCATCAGATTCGATTGACAACACATCCAGTGCTTCATGCGCTGGAAACCAATCACAGGCGTGGAATAGCAGGCTTCTCCATCTGTCGCCTCGACAATTTATATCTCAGGATACCTTGCTCGCGGACCAGAGTGCGTCAGCATGCGTCGTGCATTGAACCTAAGCTTGCCAAAAGACATTCACAAGCGTCAACCATCTTGCCCGTGGGGTTCACATCTGGGGAATGATGATTGTGTCTCGGCTTGGTGGGAGCACAACAAACTTTGGGGCCCGGCCTACCCCGTTGGATTTGGAGGGAACCGCACCAAAACAAATACAGCATGTTGCCATTGGGCGAATGGGACAACTTAGGGGAAGTGCACAGCTCGATCGAACATGCTTAAAACCAAACACCCAAAGACCACCCAGAACGACCAGCCAGTCAAAGCAGCCCTGCAGCCCGCAGCACCATACCTTGTAAGAAACAGAGAGCCCTGGAAAAGGAAACAGTCCTGGGGAGGCAAACCCTGAATTGAAAAAGATTGCAAGTCAGTCTCGAATGATGGAACCCAATCATATATTCAGGATGTGGTTCCGTCAGATGTGGCTCCCTCATGCTTGACCTGCTCTCCTGTTCAATTAAGTTGCTTGCTATTTGTTTGTAATGATCTTTCAAGGTCCTTACGTAGGTTGTCAACAAATTCCATACAGGAATTCAAAACCGTTCCGGCCAACCCCAAGGAAAAGAGTCCTTTGAGCCTGGCACATTCACAAGTGAACTTGAATTCAGTTCAGCTTGCTCGCTTCGCCCGAAAGTTGCGCTCCGGCCTGTGGAAGTCGATCCTTGGTGTCCTCGCAGGCCAGGGCTCAGGAAGTAGAACCAACCCCACGAAATCCACACATGGTGGCCTCAGCAATATTCCACTAATTGTGGCAATGAAACCTGGGTGTGCTGTCGAATCATTGAGATCCCCACAATTTCCATTTCATGGAAGTTTTGCGACGGATTCCCTTTGAACACCATCCGACTAAGGGTGGCCCACAGTTTCAGCAGACCCATGACCACACATACGAGGAAGCTCTCTTCCTGCGCGCCCCAGCCCGCACAATGCCACAGAAACCCATGACGCATTTGCTACCTGTCACCAAGCTGCTCAAGGGTAGGCAAACACAACAAGATGTTGACCGCTTTCTTGGGCAGAACTCAACCATACCTGCGCATGGGGAAAGCGCAAGGATGTTTGGGGGGGTGCCGGCGAGGGCATAATATGACGAGGACCAAATATGCCAAGGACGGCCGCAATGTGGTATACGTCAACGAACATAATGAACATGGAATGGCAACGTATGAGTCATCCAATGA
>CAUJNA010003627.1:1623795-1641295 GCA_963377175.1 Effrenium voratum
CAAACCGCCTCACTAAAGAGCAAACAAGCAGCCAAAGAAATGGTGCGACCCCTTTTGGAACTGCACGCACCCGGTTTGCTTGCTCCACACTGAAATTTGCCATGGTGGCTCGTTTACGTGAAGCATTCAAAGCAACCCGGCGGCTGCCATCGAATCCGGGCCCGTGTTGCCTCTGTCAGGCTCACCAGGGCCACCCGGGGCGCATGCTTCACCGCGCAGTTGAACTCTGCAAGGTTGGCAAAGGCGGCGACCTGGACGACGGAACTTCGCGCTCCCTAAGGATTCTCAGTCCTCAAAAATGCTTTTGTTCAAGGGCAAAAGGGCGCTGGAAGGACAAGTCTTAAGGATCCAAACGGCTTTCTTGGGTTTTCCAAAATGGTTTTGTTCAAGAGCCTCGTCAGGGGTGCCGCGAGGGGTCTTTTTTTATTGGGCCCGAGGTCTGCATTGGACATTCCCTGCACGTCCATTGTTGGTTGGAAGGACACTCCTACTTCCAGAACAAGCAAGTAACGGTTTCCCAAGGAGGAAAACAGACTTGCCTCTTGGTCTTTCTGGCAAAAATAAACCTCCCTGTATCGAAAGTTTGCATTTGGTCTGGTACGTGGGTTTCTTGGCTGGCCCCAAATGGGTTCTTGCAAATGGGTGCCTGTCGGATGCTACACACATGACTGTCCTGTTGTTCACATGTTCACATGATCAGAACCCGGGTAGAAAGAAATGAGGCACATTTCCCCCGTCCCTCCCAAATGGCCATAGACTGGACATTTTGACCTAGCCACCCGTAGGATTCCAGTCTCTCAAACATGGTCCAGTCCCAAGAAGTGATAAGAATCCAGAAACTGGCAAAGAGAGTCTCTCTCTCTCTCTCTCACTTCCTGAGTGGATGGGCCAACAAAAAGTGCAAACTTTGTATTTAAGCTCAAAGTTCAGGAACTCAGGAAGTGAGTTCTATGGGTATGCATCACATGCGACCCCAAACTTGTGGTCTCCTTTGGTTTTCCTTTCAACCAGCCGGAAGAGGGGTGTACCCTCAAAACGCAGACCCACAACCACACCCCCCGCGCTCTGGCTCCATCGGCACCTGCAGCGCCAAGGAGGAGCCCACCACCAGAGCCTCCACGGCGCGGCGGAGGTAGTCGAAGTGGCTGAGCTGCATCACTTGGCCTTCGAATTCGAATCGCCGAATTGAGTACCCGGTGGAGAGAATAAGGGGTGGTAGGGGTGGTAGGGGTGGTTCAGGTGGTTCCGTCCGCGTTTCGGCGGTTGCTGAGTTCATGAGTGTGTCAAATTGAAGGAACCCCAAAACAGTGGGTTTCCTGTTGGTTTCCCTGCAAATTAAAGTAAGGCGAACAGAGCTAAAAGAGTACCATACGATTTCAATCAGGAGTGGCTCAACCCTTGGGTAGTGATTTTTGTTGAGAAGGAGACGGCGGCCTCGAGATGCGCGGAAGCGCTTGCAGCAATTTGAGGCCGTCGGACTTCAAGGGTCAAACTTCTGCTGGACCGGCCGAAGGTCCCTCAGGGAGAGCCCTTTGCAACAGCTGCCGGTGCCAAAGAGCTTTCATCCGGAGCGCTAGCGCAACAAGCGCAAGCCGAACGAGACGATCATGCGAATGCTGGTCAAAGAGGAGGAGGTCTACCAGGACATGGTGGAAGCGCTCCGGAAAGTGCGTCAGGACAAGGAGAAGCCCGTAGAGAGGCCCAAGTCGAATGCATCATCCCGAGTAGGAACTTCAAGGATGAGCTCAACAGCGACGTCCTGTAGACAGGCCCAGCCCAACAATGCGAAGGCGGATGTGGTGACAGCGACGAGCAGGTCTTGCTCTGGTCACCGGTTGCAACACCACGTCCAAAATGGAAGCCTAGGTCCCAAGGGGTGGTTGCCGTTGAGAAACGGTGTCGAGGTAGCTTCTGCGTTTGTCGGGGGGAACCCATTTGCGAACAGGTTCAAAACCATACCATGACTAAGTTAACAAACACGAGCAGGATTGAAATCTTCAGAACTTCACTGAACCCTTGTTTTAAAGCGGAACTTAAATGACCGTACAAGTTGTAGTTGAAGCTTGAACTGAGCCCCTGTCGTAAGATGAGGCTTTGAAGCTAAGCCTTGTTGACTTTGAAAATCGGCGGACCATACGAATCATTCAGAACCCCCCGCCCCCAAACGAAAACACCTCCTCAGTAAACCGCGGGAAGGGTGGGGGGGATTGCCCCGGATTGAAAGCTTACCCTATGAATCCCGGTTCTCACATTACTAGGCAAGGTACCCATGACTTTTCCTTGCAGTTCAAAAGGATTCCCTGGTTATACCTACAGACGAAAGGGAGTCAAACGGACTAGGGCTCCTGGTTTGGACACCGCCACCATTGGAGACAACAGAGATGCATAACAAATCTGCGCGACTAGTACGGAGGTCTCGTTGCACACAATGTCTCTATATATAGCCCAGACCTCACAACTGTCTCTTGCGGCGATTGGCGCTCGCAGAATCTGTGTCTGGCTGCATGTATCACAACTGCAAGAGGATTTATGGATACACAGACTCAGTTGTCAAGCACCCACAGACATGCTTCCCTGGACGTTCCACACTTGTTAAAGGATTGGCACACTCATCTGATCAGGCAATCAGAGCTTCACTCACGCACATGTGCACGTACTCCACACCGACCAAAATACCCAAATGTGGGCATGTGTGTACACACACAGGTATATATATATATATGGCTGTGGATCAAAAATGCGTACCCGAATTGGAACCCTGGTAAATGGAACCCCAAACTAAAACCTGCGGTCCTCTGATGCCTTTTTGTTGACCATTTTTGACCCATACCCATATGTTATGTACAAACATATCAAGGAGTAAACACATTGTCGCATCACGTCACATCCACGCGTGCATGTGAACGTGTGTATGTGTGTGTGTGTGTGTGCGTGTGTGCGCCTCCCATCCCTTGAAGATTATATAAAAGCCGCCATCATTGGAATCATGTACCATGTTTGCCTGCTGCCATAAGTTGGATTCGTTCGGGATTCCCCAGCATAATCCAGGGACCCGGCTGGCATCGATGCCGTCTACAACCACGTCCTGTCGGCGCGTACAAACACTCGGCCTATTGCAGCTGTTGAACTGTGTGCATAAAACACATACTAGAGAAATGTATATGCATGTGGATAAGTGCATATTATTATTATTATATATATATATATATATGTATAGCCATCACCCAAGAGTGGAATATAAGGCCATTGTCGAAACTTGAACTATCGCAATTCGAGAAGGTCCAAGCATTCCCCATGTTTGGTTCGCCTGCAGGGTAAACGGATCCCCAGACTGCAATTGGATTGGTGAAGCTGCGGTACCTCCAGCTGAAAACGCAAGTTCGTAGCCCTGGATTGATCTCATGCAGCCCTGGTCAATATTCATCCCAGTTGACATGTTTTTGTTTGTCGAGTAACACTCGACACACCTTCCATAAACTTGACGGAGTTTTGGTGTGGGGCATGTCGTCCCCCTTGGCCATACCTGACGGTGACTATTAACCGTTGCTTACTTCCAAATTCGCCTCGGCCCCAAAGGGGCCAAGGGCGCTCAGATCTCTTCTCCAAAGAGAATCTTCGCTTTTCCCCTCCCCCAACCCCCTCCCCAACCAAAATTTTGCCGGGCCGCCCCCCCCCCCCACCCACCCATGTCGGCTGGCCCAAAATCCTGTCCGGCGGGCCTTGAAATTTTCGGGGTTCGTCGGCGTCCAGCTCCATGGGTCCATTTTTGTCGAAAATGTGCTGACAATTGCGAAATTCACTAAAAAATTGCTTTTTTGTCCTGAAAAGCATGACCTCCTGGTGGCCAGGCCTGCCTGACGTGTCTGAGACTAGGCTCAGGCCCAGCCCAACCAGCAGCCCGCCTGCTGGCCAGGCCTGTCAGCCCCACCCAGCCTCAGGCCCAAGCTTGTCTGAAACAGGCCTACCCCAAGTCATCCAGCAAGCCCAGCCCAGCGCCCAGCCCAGGCCCTAGGCCGGCCCCAAGGTCAGGTTTGTCTAACGCCAACGACCCAGTCTCACGTGTCTGAAACTGGTCTCAAGCTATGCCAGCCACCAAGCCCGTCTGACGTGCCCCAGCCCCCTCAGTCCGGCTGCCCAAGCAACTCAGCCCCTCCTGCTTGCGTCTGGCCCCAAGCCATCCAGCAGGCCCAGCCCCGTCTCAAAGTACGCCAGCCTGAGACTGGCCTCAGGCCCAGCCCAGCCAACTCGCCACCCAGCCTCGGGCCCAAGTGTGTATGAAACAGGCCTTGCCCATCCAGCAACCCGCCCAAGCACAGCTCAGCCCAGCCCGCCCAGCCCAAGTTCCAGGCACAACCAGCGTCCGGCTGCCCGGCAGCCAGCAACCCACCCATGGCTTCGCAGCCTCGTGGCTGAGACTAGCTTCAGGCCCAGCCCAAAGCCTGCCCAGCCCAGGCCCCAGCGCATCTCAGGGCATGCCAGCCACTACCGGCCCCCAGCTCCCAGCCCACCAGCAGGCTCAGCCCAGTGTGCCAAGGTCAGGTTTGTCTAACATGTCTGAGACTGGCCTCTGAGACTGGTCTCAAGCTATGCCAGCTACTCAGCAGCCCAGGCTGACCAGGCCCCTTCGGCGCAGTCTGAGACTGGTCTCAAGGTATGCCAGCCTGAGACTAGCCTCAGGCCCAGTCCCTCAGCCCGCCTGCTGGCGTGTCTTACGTGTCTAGCCAGCAACTCGCTACCCAGCCTCAGCCCATCCAGCAACCCGCCCAAGCACAGCTCAGCCCAGCCAGCCGAAGTTCCAGGCGCAACCAACACCATAATCCAGCTGCCCAGCACCACCCATGGCTTCGCAGCCTCGTGGCTGAGACTAGCTTCAGGCCCAGCCCAACCAGCAACCCGCCTAAGCCAACCCCACCCAAGCCCACCCGGTTTGAGACTCGCAGGCCTCAGCCTATCTAGCGCCGAGACTGGGCCTCACCAGCCTGGGCTCAACTAGCGTCTAGCCCAGCCCAGTCCGCCTGCTGGCCAGGCCTGTCTGACGTGTCTGAAACTGGCCTCAGGCCCAGCCCAGCCATAGCCCAGCCCCCTCAGTGCGGCTGCCCAGCCCGCCGTAAACTAGCTTCAGCTCAACCAACAACCCACGCAAGCAAGGTCCAGCCAAGCTGCCCGAGACTAGCTTCAGGCCCAGCGCAGGCTTATCTGATGTGTCTGAGACTAGCCTGTGGCCCAGCCCAACCAGGCGAGGCCGGCTTGTCTGACTTGTCTGGAGCCAGCTTCAGGTATTCGGACCTTCCCAACACTGGATTTCGGTGTTCCTGACCCTTCCCTCAAACTAGGCTGGGCCGAGGCGGGCAACGCGAAGCGTTTACAATAAATAGAGCTACATCTTCCAATCGAGGGACACTGCCAACCATGAAACTGGAAGCTGAGATCATGAATTATGAGATGGGGTAGGGAAACCATCACGCAATACCCAATGGTAGCAATGACTGGCACCCTACGTGTAGTAGAATGGCCATGGTGGCATTTGAGTTTGGTGCTGGCAGCCAACTGCGCCGATGTTGAACAACTGCTTGGCAATGATTTCGCGAATGACAGCGGCTTAGTGTTTATCCCTGATAATTAACCCACTACGCATCTGCAGGGTTTTCCCTGGAAGAACAAACAACGCATTAAACAATCTTTGTTTGATAGTAGGAAGAGGGCTATAAATCAGAACCTGAAATTGCTTGTCTGACATCCATCCCATCCAGCTTCAAGCTACTAAAGTTAGCAAAGGTTTGCGGACAACAAATGCGAGGGGCAATCAACCATACTATCATTCCTGCCAAGCTTAAACATACACAAGATGCTAGGGCATTGGTGTACCTGCCTTGTGTGAAGCAACGCAGAAAGAACACCGAAAGGTAACTGACCAAACAAGGATTGGCCTGGAACCAGAGAAGCCCCATTTCAGGGAAGGCAACACAGAAAGCCAAACAAGGTCATCTGGCCGATCCACAGCCAAGGCGCAGGGCTCACTCTGACACACTCCGATCCAAGCATGGACGAAATCCCGGCTGGCAAATTGACATCTTGCAGAAACAATGCAGACAGGCACGGTGCATCTGTTCGCAGAAACAATCGGGGGACTGTGACTTCAGTTCATGGTTGTTCAAATCCTAGAACGAAACGATGATGTGAAAGCAAGAACGCGGTGAAGCACTGTCTGCTAACATACCTTTTGGCTCAGGGTTGACTTGCCAAGACAGCACAAGCAGCGAATCACTTAGGTCAGCTGAGCGGAAGACCAACAAGACGAGCAAGACCTGCTCCCCGCCTCGACTTGGAAGCTTTCACCATGTGCTGGTGTCGAAAGCGAGCTTTCAGATGAGCTACCAGTTCAAATGAACATAGACTTTGCTGTGACATTGGCCCTTAGATGTCGCAAAAGATTGTTGGACAAAGGTTACAGAAAGGCATGCAAATCCCTGCGCAAAAGCCTTCTGCGAAGAACACAGCATCGATCCATTGGATCAGACGGACAGCTGGAAGCAGCACGGCGTATGCGGTTGTTGAATGGGCCCAAGCCACAGTCTACCTCAGCTGTTGCCCCCTCCAACCAAGAATGACATGCTTGGTCATTGTCAATGTTCAGCAAACAGTGTATAAACTGTTAAAATCAATCAAAGAGACTCCAATGTAGGAATGAAACTTCGCTGAGAAACCCGTTTCTTAGCCGGAATGGGCCAACCATGACCGAACATTGTCTTTCCCAAAGATGAGCTTCCGGAAACAATGTGAGTGTCCCGCAACTTGGAACCTGAGATAGGAAAATGGCCATCCCTGTGCAAATTTGATGATCGGCGGTCCTGGCCATCCAGCTCCGATGCCACATCCTGGCGGATCGGAATTGAGAACTTACTCTTGCTCAAAGCGCCTGGGCATAGATGTCCAGAAACAGTAAAGGCAGACCAAAACTGGAAGCCTCAAGGTTAAACGCTCGGGCTTAGGCAAGTCGTTCATTCATGTTGACCGCTGAGCAGCAGGCCTCCTGAAAGTATGCGCTAGCGGGCAAACTGGATTTTCCAAATCTCCCGGAGGTATCCTTCAAGGCCCCACTGTTAAATAAGCCGCCCCCATTTCTTTAGATGTTGCAGGTAGGGAACCATACATTTCCCGGATGTTTAAAAGTTTATGAAGTGAAGGCCCCGAGTCAACTGCATGGCGAGGCGTGGCTTCAACCATGGGAGCAATCAGTGAGACACCGGATCTTGAATTCGCAAACACACCTAGACCACTTGACAAAAACCCGGGATCCGCTGAAGGATTGATTGAAGGCCAAAACAAGCGACGCCACGTGAGGGATCAACCCCACTTTATGAGGAACAAAGCACACATCTGGGCATGTCAGCTCAAGGGCCAGTACGCCTGCTGCCATAATGTCCATGGAACGAAGTTGTCTTGTTGGCAGATCGCATGCTGCACAAGCGCTGTTCTTTGTTAGTGTAAAATGGTTTCGATGTGCCTCAGTATCATGCCTGAGGGCCAATGGTTCACAAAGGGTCGTCCAGTTCAGGCCAAAACCGTGTTTGGGAGGCCCTCTCAAGTTGCACGTTCTCTGGACATTGTATCATCTGTCACATCTTGGCTTCATTGATGTGATTTGAGGAGAGCATTGGGCTGTCCACACACCCACGCACCAACACACCAACAGACCAACAGACCAACAGATCAACAGACCAACAGACCAACACACCACACACACCAACACACCACACACACACACTAACACCCGCATGCTCCGGATCTGTAGCTCTTGGCAAAAATGGTGCCTTGCGTTTGTTCTTCCTGATAGCAGGTGGGGTTCTTCGGACATGAGCGTCCGAAACAAACGGACCTCCTATGTAAGGATCCCACTACATTGGAACATGGACTAGCAAGCTTGTCCAAACTTCTGTCCAACATGTCCAACGTTTGTCAAGGGCCCCCCAATTGCCCATGGACTAGCAAGAATAATCATTTGCAACCCAGCCAAAACAGTACGGCCCAACAAAGGAGAAAGGAAACTAATAAAGACCTCACCCGCCCTCTTCCTGTTCATCTTCTGATTCAAGTCACCTTCATGGTAACGAAAAACATAGTGCTTCGAACAATTTCCCACATAATCTTCAGGCTCTGGGGTCGAACAAACAACAGGAACGCAACGGACACACTGGGACTCCCCAGCCACGAACCTTCATGATAAAGCAAACATCACCTCCAAACGGGAGCTCATGTGAAAATATCCCGCAAAGGAGATGCTTCAAGTCACAACAATATGAGCAGCCGACTCAGGGCCTACGCCAAAACCGATACCCTGCAATTGTTTGAGCCCTGGGCCCAGAGCTTCTCACGTCAACCACCCGTTGCGCCCGCAGCCCGTTGAGTTGAGATCCGTTGAGATCCGTTGAGATCCGCTGAGCCTGGGCGGAGCTGCCCCAACCGCCGCAGTTGGCATCTGTGACCTGCGCCGCCTGCAGCAGGATGTCCAGATCCGTGGCCAGCGACCTGACCAAGTTCGATCTTTGAGGAAGCAACATGGAATCACTCCGTTCAGGGTGAGTGCCGAATGTAAACAGCGAAATTGACTTGTGACAAAAGGGTCCTGAATAGAGCGCATTGATTAACATTGATCCTCTCTCAGACTCTGCTGCGTAACAGTGTGATGCCTACCTTAGGCATACTGATGATTGTGTCTTGGAAATGCTTTCCGTGGAGATGTTTCAATGCGCTCATGCACATCCACACACATCTTCAACTGGAATTGGAGGAGAAGTGGCAATACTCCAACTCATGTTCCGGTGGATAACGTCACGACCGGCATCAGCTACACTTGAGCTGAACGTCTTGAGCCAGTCTTGAAGCACAATTCGATACATTTCAATCGTGGTGCTGCGGCTCGTCAATTAGGACAAGTATAAGAAACTGCAACGAGTTCAAAACAGCTGGCTTCCTCGGCCGAGACGATTGAAGGCAGTCTCGCTCGATGCACCCATCCAAAGAATAAAACAAATGCAACTACATCTCTAGAACACAATGCTAAAATAGAACCAAACCAGCCACACAGGGCAAGCACTGGCGGAACATCCAGGCCATTTTCTATCGCGACATGAACGCTATGCTGTAATGCACTTCTGAACGACATCGTGTCTCTGACTTCCTGGACCTCTGCTTCCAAGATCTTCCAAGCCATTCTCATAACTCGCAAGCTCACCACTGGTGGCAGGAGGCAACAGCTGTCTCTTCCGCGCGGACTGGTTGATGTTTATGCATACTTCACCAGGCCGAACAAAAAGCAGTTGGTTGTCTCTCAATAGCAGCGCATGTGGGGGGCGGCTCTAAAAGGAAGCCTTCCTACGGCCAAGCCATTTTGCGAGGTTTCAAGAGCTTTTTTTCCAACTTAGCTCGGTCTGGACCTTTGGCTTCGGTGCTCGCTTTGATTTCCAAAACACGGACTTTTGCACCTTGGCTGTGACGAAAGGGAGCACTTCATGACGCCCGGTGAACAATGGCGCTTTCCTGATTGACTCAAGAGGAACAACTCCTCAAAGGAACTAGGCAATTGAAGACCCGCGCAAGCCCGAACAAAACGTGTGAGCAAATGCGGGGGCTCGTGGTGTTGAATGGGAGCTCGCAGCCTGGTCCCGACACGTCCTTCCCAAATTCACAACTGAGTACTGATAACTTTGTTGCTTTGGATTCCGGGGGTGCTGTCCATCATGAGGCGAGCAGTCTCAACAACATGTTGGGCAACACGTTGCCCGAGGCATTGGAGTGCAAATGCTTCATGATGTAACGCGACAATCATCTGAAACGTTTGCACGTTGTATGAGTGAAAGAGTATCTCTGCAAACAGCTTCCAGAAGGAAATCAACAAAACACATGGGGTTGTGTTCGTTGTTGTTGGCGTTACTTTTTTGGGCTCTCGGTTTTTTAACTCCTTAGTGTTCTGCAGTGTTTTGTGCCTTCTGTACTTTCATCCGCGAGATCGCGACCTTCTAATACAATGGTAGCACACGAAGTACACTTGGACAGCTCCAGCTCGGACATTGCAACCTTCCAGTACAAGCATTGCATAGTACACAAAGCAGGCAGCTCGAACATCAAAACTTGTGTGTACAAGTGTAGAGTACGTACACTTTCGCAGATCCATCTCGAACATCGCAACTTTTCAGTCAAGTGTAGCACGCGCAAAGTACACTTTGGAAGTTCCAGCTCGAAAACCCAACTGTTCGGTACAAGTGTAGTACACAAAGTACACTTTGGCAGCAAAAGGCAATTTACGTGCAACACCCTATCGTTTTTGATATCGTTCTTGCTCAGCTACCAAGTCTGGGCCTGGTTGCTGCCTTTGAAGGTACCAAACACTGTGAGGATCCCCAGTATGGAAACACAACTGTGTGGGACCTGGCTTTGGGCCTTGTTTTGTGACCCCCTCGTCGTTCATTCAACATGTCAGCAAGTACACCAACCACAGGCTGCAGACCTGATCTTGGGGCAAACATCGCGGCACAGTCAGGTTGGCTTTCCTTTCATGTGAGGTTGTATAATAAGAACCCGCTTGATTTAAACTGCTATTCGGAGGTCCCTTGCGTTCAGAACCTCCACAAAGGCCACGTCTCACTGCAAAACGATAAGGTTTCTCGAAAAAGGCCGCACCAAAACTTAGGACAAGGCCTCTGGGCTCGTGTTTAACCCGTCCAAGGCGCTGCAAGGACGCCGGCAAAGCTGCTGCTCCTGCGAGAGGATCCGCGACCCGCGCGTTTAATTCCCGTTGGCGATAAACAGGTGCGGGGGTGGAACAACATACTTTCTCTCCATATGAAGGGCTTCATGTTGGCTCCCCGAGCTGATCAAACTGGTCCATTAGTGAGAGTTGCTTGTTTATCTCCTCCCCCTATTAATGAATGACCCCCATTATTAATAAATGCAAATCTGGGGCCCAAGGCCAGATTTCCACTCCGCACAATTGATTTTCCATTGCGCCAATACTAAACCAATACTAAAGTCTTGGAATCCTTATTAGGGGGCACTTTTAGTAAGTTTTTAGCCTTATTTTTTAAAAGGTGGGTTTCTTAATTCCCCAAAAAGTTTATTTTTTTTAAAAAAATGGGCCCTTTATTTATTGGGGTGTCCCTCAAAAGAAAACATGTCCCTTAAAGCTGTCTAGCTGCGACTGTCTCTCTCCCGTACATGCTGGCTAATTAACCTGCCTGGCTGCAAACAAACAACCAGTAAACTGGTAAACAAATAGAATGATACATCAAATTTCCTTATTAAACCGCTTACTCGCGGACCTTACAATTCAATCCATTTCCTCCAAATCCTATGTGAACCCTCACATTGTTGGAAAAGCAAAAAACAAAAAAAACAAAAACCCCAATAAAAAAATGGGTGGATTTATTTATAATAGGGGGGGGGGCGTATTTATTAATAGGGGGAGCGGATTAGTTTGAAACAGTTGCTTTCCCCGCAACAGTTCACGGATGAAGGCATACTACAAGAGGAGCCGATAAGGCCAAACTGGTCCTGATGGGTCGTTTCATCTTGGGGTGTCTTTGATGAAATCATCCCAAACAACTTTATGATGGCTCGGTGTTCCTTAAAACCATTCCCGAAAGGCACTGTCAAATTATCAGATCACTGGTGGAGGTGTACTGTGCACAAGCGGGCCAGCCAAGCAGCCACCAAAACTGCAAACCAGCTCTCGAAACAGAAAACAGACAGAAGAGAAGAAGTTAAGCACCCTGAGCTGGCCACAGAGATGGCATTGATCTTCCCCAACTTCGATTCGTGTTTTTGTGAAGGGTCACAAGGCGAGGGCTGACGGAATTTGTTGTTCCCGTGGCTGCGGATTTGTTGGCTTACGGCCAATAGGGACACACCCTCAGCAGTACATGACCCCTGCTCTTGATCTCAGTGTGCCATCTTCTACCCACATGGTGAAGATTACAGGTACACGTCTTTCACCAGGGTTGCTCCGCCAAAGGGATACAATGGGAGGGGGGGGTGAAAATTCCTAGAACCGGCTCGATTTTCGGGCGGGCAAATTGGCCGAGACCTGGCAGAAACCCGCGGCGCTTTGAGAGGCAGCCCCAGTACCGGCGAGCCTGTGAAAGGACCCGAGATTCAGGTCACCTGGCAAACCCCCCACACGTTTTGAATGGGTCTGAACTGTCTGTTTCCCCGCAAGTGTCTTCCCAAGAAGGATTGAACTTAAACTGGCAACGTAAGTTCCCAAATCCCTCACAGATCTATGAAGTCCCGCGGAAATTTGCAAGGCGTGGACTTCATGCTGCATTCTCAGTGTCGGTGTCTAAGTCCGTTGTACTTAAGTCTGGAAGGCCGCCCTCCTCAAGGCGGCAGTCCTGCTTGTGGGGTCGGCGCTGTTGCTGGGGACACAAACTTGGTGAAGCTGGCAACGCGATCCTGGCCGTGAGCCCAGGGGGTTCAATGATGCTTCAACTGAGGCTTGCCCCTCACCTGTTCAAGCTTTGCTTTACTATCTCTAAAATATGTCTTCAAAAGGGTTTGCTCATGGGGAAGCCCCCTGTAAATCACAAAGATAGCAAACCCTGATACTGGGTCACAAATAGGGCACCCGCTTCAAGTTGACCTGTCTTGAAATCGAGGTGCGAAACGGGCTTCAACCGCCCTACTTTGTGGTAATTAAAGGAATGTCGGCTTGCTGGTTCAATGTGCAGCCTCAAAAGCCGCATTCGGGAACCCGACCGCGTTTTAGCCTGGAGAATATACATATCTCAAAACATTTTGCTTTATATACACAATAATGTGTATATATATATAATGTATACACGTCAATATATGTGTGTCCTTACAGTACGACCCAACTCGATACAAGACATGATGGGTCTCCTCGGTAAAAGTTGAGGAACCAAATGCCTCAGTCAGTATATAAATTTGTGGGTTGAGCTCAGAATCCGACGAGTGAGCCGAGCTTCATCACGTCTGCTCCAAAGACAGCAAACAGTCAGGTTATGTAAGGTTGTCAATAATTCAGCACTGTTGTTGGCTATAGAATGCCCTGGAAACACGAACTCAGCTTGGGTTCTGGCAGACATTTTCCCTTTGCAGGAAAACTGGGCTTTGAAGGGGGCCATCCACCCCAGGTCATTGCAGCAATCAACTCGGAGGCGTCCTTTTTGATTTGTAGGAAGGGTCCAGCCTCACAATGAGGTGGACCATTCATTAGATGTTGCCGTCACACTTTTCAGCCCTCTTGGCCCAAGGAGATGCTGGTGAGGTCTCACAGACTTTCCCAAAATGCCCATTTGTTCAGGGATTCAGATATATCAAACTGTTGAACAACTACTGACCACTGCAACTCAAAGAAATCCAAGTCGGCAGGTTCAACCCCAAGCAACCCGACGGAAGCCCGAGGGGACCCAGCCATTTGGCAGACTGGGCCCATTTTACTAAGTACCCTTATGGTGAATTAAAAGGGCAATCACTCCCATAAGTCATTTTGAAGGACCTGGGAACTTTGAATACCTGGTCGATTGCCTCCAGCAACTTCTGGAGGCCCTGGATGCTGCTGTCCGCAGCGCCTAGCAAGCGGACGCTTCGCTTTCTGATTCAACTTCTGCAAAACACAAAGCTCCCCTTGCCTCCACGGGGCAGATGTGCGGGACCTCTTCAACACAAGTACACTGCCCACAACACATGTCCCATGGATGGCCATTGATATATCGGCAAACTAGAAAAGAACAAAAGGCCGAAACCAAGCAGGATCAAATAATTTACCGTGTCAAATCAAAACCCGAAATGAAGCAGGATCACACATCGGCTCGAAGCGACTGTGAACCACCCAGAGAGCCGTGCCAGGCATCCAGAATCGTTCGACCTGAAACACGGGATTCCATTTCCCAAGAACGGCCGGGAGGGTTTGGAAACACAGGATGGGATGCCTCTGGTATACATAGCCAAATCAAGACTAGGAACCTCTTTTCAAGGACAAGTTCACGAGACGCACGATTTATTACCCACAGAGGGGTATCTAAACCTTTGACATTGAGGCTATAAAGTAGCTTTATATCCCAATCGACCCCTGCAGGCAGTGGTTTCGAGGAAACCATATCTTCGAGTGCTAAGCTCGTTTTAGCTATGTAGAAACCTTGCTTGCGCTTGCCCAAACTGACTGACCGGTAAAGAAACCCAAGAGCTTTCGGTGGCAGTCTAACACCCTTCTTCCTTTGGGCGATTCGACTCAAGTTCCGTGCACGGGCAAACTTGGTCCGCGAGTCCGCTCTTTGCGACGGGACTTGGTCTTGGCTGCCCTTCGCCAAGTTCCCCGTTGCTTTCCAACAGAAGGGGTCTGCATTGAAACCCAAAAAGGTACCTTGGAACCCAAAAGGCACCTATCCCATTTCCGCATTCCCGCACTCCATCGCTCTCACCATTTTATTTCGACTATTGTCAACTGACTCCTGGACTCAGAGAGAGCAGCGACCAATAAGCCTTTGACCAGTGGCTCTGCAAATGCGATGCGACGGTGATGAAGCGATATCATTCAGTGGACGTGTTGTGAAGCTGATCCTTTCGTTCAAAAGAGCAGGGCTTCATCAATGAAAGCTCCAGAATGCTTAGGATTGAGGTACAGCACAATGACAACCGAAGCTCTGCAACTGCTTTATGCTTTTGGCCTGCATGCAGTTAGAAGCTCAGAAGATGATGCACATGACGCGTTTGCATCACGAACTTGTGATCTTTGGTTCAGGAGCAATAATCCTGAACCGTGCGCAATGGTGCCACCATAGAAGCGGGATACACATCAAGAACAAAATAACGTCCAACACCAATGTGGCATGATGTCTGTCTTATGGGAGAGAACAAACCCAACCTTGTTTTTGACTCCAACACCAAAAAACAAAAAGGATGTCAAAAGCACCGGTGTGAGGTCGAAGAAGAAGGGCCTCCCAAAGGGAGCAACCCATCCCAAATGCCAATGACCTGCCAAGCTGTCCCATGTCATGCCAGAATCATGTTCTACGGTTTCTGGGCTTGCAGTCACTTAAACAAAATAGAGTCTGCATGCGAACTCCACAACAGAACGCCTCATCGCCTATGCAGAGCTAGCACAGCGAGGGCAGTGACAGAGGGCAACGCTGGATCTCCATTGGTTGCAAGTCTGGTGGCCATGAGACAACAATATGTTCGATGACTGCCATTGTTGTATTGGTGATAGGGGGTATTCGCAAGTCTGTAACGTAGCATTGCCGGCGCAATGGCAACGCTGGAAAACTGGAAAAAGACAGTAAATGTTTTGTGGAAGGGCTAGCACATCGTGTCACTTTGCGTGAATCAGAGGAACATGTTGGCATGGTGGCTCTTGAGTGGCACATCATGTCTAAACATGGGTCGCAAAATAATTTAAACCGGAAAGCAAATAATAACCATGCGTACATCAAGAAGCAGCTGATTGTTCTTTGTTAACTATGAGTATCTATGCAAGTTCCTGACACGTTTGTTTCGCCTTCACGGCTGTAACAACCTACCGTTTGCAGGGGATCCTCATATATAGTCGATCAGTCCAATGCCCCGCACTCCTTCTCTCTCGCTATCTCTCTATCTCTCTCTCTCCTTCTCTCTTGCTCTCTGTTCCAGATTACTGACTTCGACAAATCGATATACCGGCCGTGTTTTCCAAGCTTCGGCAAGGATTCGGCGCCAGCCACCACAGTAGCCGCTGCGCATTTGGTAACATAGTTCGTCCCTGAATCCATTTCAGCTGAACCCGAACAAGTCTGATTCGTCGCAATGTTGCAACGTTGCAAGCTGTTGCCACCCAAATTCTCGAGCAAACAGGGTGGCTTCCAGTGTTATTCACCCAACATATACTGACAGCTTTGGGCAGTCCGAAAAAAAATGAGAGAACTACCAAGGGGGCTCTTGCTGCCTGTCACTGTCCGTCGGACGGATATACGCACCCGCCATGCTCTGGCACCGGGATTGGCGCAGCTCAATGTGCCGACGAGATGTACCCCTTTGCGGGGCACCCCTTCTGGTGTAAGCCTTGACCAAGGATTGCTTGCCTGGGAAGCAGGCCGGCTCAACAAGTCCGCAACAGTTGACAGCAAATGTAACTAGCACCAACTTTTGTCAAACGCAATCCGGCTTCAAGCTAGACTGGTCAGTATCCCCTGAGGCGTACCAGCCCCATGGCACGGGAAGGATTTCACTCCCCGTTAGCTGACTCCTTTCAACACCATGCCAGTCAGTAGACACTATGCAACTGTCCCTGGCTTGGATGTCGACTTTAAAGGAGTCGAGATACTAGACTCCAGGCGTAGGCTGTGCGCGCCCAGAGAGTCTGCTGTGTCGGATACAGTGAGTTGCCGGGGAGGTGAAGTTGTCAACGCACAAAGCTCCCCAAATAGAATAATTGTCAGAGTCGCCTGTTGCACCTTCCCTGGAAATCCCAAACAGGCAATTGCATGGTCTAACACACACACACACATGCGCAAGTCAATGCGAGAATCAGACCAGTATATATTTGACATGTACGCACTGATATAGTCAAAGACTTGCAAACACGTTGTACAATTTGTACAGTTCACGTTGCACCTCAATGGCCATGGGTCAAACCCCGTACCCCCAGTGAACATCCTAATCCCCACTAAAATAGACTAAGATGTGCTGCACCTATCCCAAAATGGTACCATTGGTTTTAAACCATGGCCCAATGAATATTGAATGGGGCTCAAACATTGCGTGTTCCCCCGCAATCAACGAGTTCGCAACGTGGCACCAATACTTCTATGGAGCTGCCAAGCAGAAAGGCGAGATGCTCCGTTTATTCACACGTAGACGATGTGGATTTTGGGGGCGGTGTCCCAACGTTGGGGACCCCTGTAAGATTGTTCGGATGTTTTGTTTTATGTTTATTTGGAAAAGCCCGGCGGGTTTCCATCGCAGCCGGCGTATGTGATGATAGTTCGGCCAGCATCCCTATCTTCCACGGTACTGGGACGACTTACTTGGAATTGGGCTATGTGGAAAGTAATCCCCAGCTAACCTCGAAATCATCCTGAGCACTCGTACACAAATAGGTCTCCTGAAATAGGCATCCCGTTTTGCTTGAAACAAGTGTCTAACCCAAAAAAAAGTAATGCTTTGGGGCATATCCCCCCTGACGGCTCGCGACGTGCCACCGGCAACTCACGCTTCTGCGTCATAAACAGCTGACGCGTCCATCTTCAGCATCTGTGCAATCATAAAGCTCATAGTTGTTTTATGGGGGCACTCCCTAAGATGGGTGTTAGTTACATGTCCTTTTAAGACAGCCCCGAAGAGGGTGTCCTTTGAGACAGGTACTAACACATTGCAAAACACATCCTTGGATGTTCATCCTTAGGAAGTAACTTGTACGGTCATAGATCAGGCGACCCTCGTTGCCAGCTTGTTAGCATTGCTTTACCCTACTTGCAAAGCAGCTTGAACATCCGGACCTGCTTGCTAGATC
>CAUJNA010003627.1:1648795-1664172 GCA_963377175.1 Effrenium voratum
TCATGCTGGAACCAAATTAGAGCAGGGTAAAATATTGACTAATGGAGGTAGAGTTATTGCAATAACTGCTACTGGTGAGAATTTCAAAGATGCCTTGGCTAAATCTTATCGCAATACGGATCGTTTACTCTTTGAAGGCAAATATTTTAGAAAAGATATTGGCTTTGACTTGATGTGATTTGGTCCCTAACCATAGTTAGCATTACCCTTAAATTGATAGGGGGTACTTTGTGGGGTGAAGCTGACTTAACTTATGAAATTATTGTTTCAGTCCTTAAAATAAGTGTTGGAAAATATATACCTAGCTGAACATTTCTTTTCTCAATAAAAAAGCCAACTAGAGTTTACTCTTGTTGGCTTAAAAAATTATGATTATTTCTTTATTATAAATTCGTTCTACTCAATTCCACCAGTTCGATCGGCTTCGTTTTTGTATTTTTTTAATTCCATAATCCAATAAACTAACCCACCAAAAATTACTAGCGTAAATAAGATATTTGGAAGATTTCACAATGGAGGGAGAATTGCAAAAGATGCATAAAAAATATCCCCTAATAAGTAAACAATTTCATTCCAAGTTATCATAGCACTAGTGTTTTATATCAGTTAACAAAAATATTAAAATATATAATTGCCAAACTTTTTATTAAATTTTATTTTTTAATTGAATCTTTCAAATTAAAAATTTGATTCAATTAGTAAAATTTTGATCGATTATCAGTTAAATCTGCTTTTTCTTTAAGAGCATTGAATACTGCTCCACTTTCAATAATTGAATTCATTCCTTGGATAGAATTAGCTCTAGCTTGGGCAATATTTGCTTCAGGTGGAACAGACTTACTTTCAATTGCTATTACAAAAACTCCACTATTACCTTGAATTGGCACACTCATTTGTCCTTTTTCTAAACTCATTGCCTTGCCAACCACATTAGGCTCTAAACCTATATTTGGAAGAGCAGGACTTGAGAATGTAACATTTTCTGCTGTTTCTATTGATAATCCTTGTTTAGAAGCCAACTCATTTAGGTCTGTAGTTCCTGCCATTTCTTCTTTCATTAGAGCAGCTTTCTTTTCTTGACGAGCTAAAAACTCGACTCTATTTCTAACTTTCTCTAATGGAGCTGCACCTTCTAAATTTACTGATTCAACAATTGCCACAATAAATGCTGCATCTGTATCATAAGCTTCAGAAATATCTCCCTCATTTGCTTCTTTTACCCATCTTGCTAAATCTCTAGCCGCAGTCAAACCTTGAATTGTATTGTCAGATTCGCTTAAAGTTGCCGAACGTTTAGTAATATTCTTTTCGGTTATTGCCGCATCAAATGACTCCATGTCTGTTGCATCAATTGAAAAGCTATTTGCTTGATTAAATAGTTCAGCATAAGTTTCTTTGCTAGGAGTAATTTCCCGAGATACTGTTGCAATCTGAATCTTTTCTATTGGTTCAGTTCGTTCCAATATTTCAATTATATGGAAACCAACTCTACTTTTAATTTTTTCATAAGTTCCAGTCTCTGTTGTAAATAAAGCATCATTTAGCGCTTTTATCATTTTTCCTTCAGTTAACCAACCAAACTCACCACCTTTATCACTTGTTGCCTGATCGTCTGAAAATTGAACTGCAAGCTCTTCAAAGTTTGCTCCATTTTCTAGCATTTCTAATAAACTATCTGCTAATTTTTCAGCAACATTTTCCTCTTGTGTTTGAGTATTAATAAGGATATGTCGAGCTAAGACAGAATCTGGTGCTATTTTTTTAGCCTTTATTTTTTGAATGGTATAGGTATTGTTATTTAGTGTTGGCTGAGTAACATAACCTGTATCATTATTCCAAAGGGAAGTGTCGCTATTTGTTGGCGCTGTATTTATAGAATAGTAGACCGGGTCGAAACGATTATCCGAGTTAGCATTTACAAATAAAGAATCATTTTCAGCTTTTTGAAACTTAGTAAAAGTTTCATTAGCCCATTGATTTGCTTGATTAACATCTTCAATTGATGGATTGATTGGGAAATAAGCATAAGAGATTTTTCGACTTGCTTTTTGCTCATAATCTGATTTATGTGCATTATAGTAATCTTTAATATCACCTTCACTTAATTGCACTAATGAATCAGAAACTGAGGCATAAGAGCGATAAACATACTTGAAATTAACCGATGTTTTATTGCTTAGAAACTCTTTCTCAGCCAAATTAGTTGGGACATAAAGTCCCTTTTTAACCAAGGTATAATACTTGTCTATCCTTTGATTACGCTTCAAAGCTCTTTCGAACTCTATCCACTGCTCTTTTACTTTAGGGTCATTATCTAGATTCTGGAGGAAATTTACAACAGCTGATGAGTTGAATTCTCCTGTTTCAGGATTAGTAAAAGCTTGTTTTACCTGCGGGTGTGGGTTATTTCCTTGAACCATATCAAATAATTCTTTAGAAGTTACCTCAATCCCTAACTCTTGCATTTGGTTACCTAACAAAATGTCAGACAGCATTTCTGTCCAAACTTGCTCACGAATTGTTGACTTTGTTCTTTCGTCCAACTCTTCTTCTGTTTGAGCTTGATAATTTTCATATGCTTTTTGGACCTTAATTTCAAATTCTTGAGGGTTAACAGTCGTCCCATTAACTTCTGCTAAATTTACTGGGCCTTGTTGTCTTCCTCCTTGTCCTGAGCTAAATAAATCACTCAATACAAATGCCATAATAGCACCACCTATGATAATAAGTACAAGCGTTGAACGCTCTCTGATTTTTCCAATAACTGCCATTAAAATCTGTTAAAAATTTAGGCTTGCGAATATACGATAGTAAACTGAATTATAAAACAGCTTTTCTAGCTAAAATTCAGAGCACAAAGAAGCCTCAGGCAAATCTAACTTTATTAGTCGTCTGCTTCAATTATTTTTAAATGCACAAGGTCAATTTTATTCTCGAATACCTTTTTTACGGTAAATACAAATTGGCCAAATTTAATTTGCTCATTCATTTTGGGAATACTCTCAAACTGGTCAATAATTAAGCCTGCTAAGGTTTCATAATTATCTGATTCAGGTAAATCTAAATGGTATTCAGAATTTAAATAATCAACCTCAAGTCTTGCGGCAAAAAGAAACTCCTCTTCATTTATTCGTGTTTCTATTAGTTCCTCTTTATCGTGTTCATCTTCTATCTCACCAAAAATCTCTTCAATAATGTCTTCAATAGTTAATATACCTGCTGTTCCACCGAACTCATCAACAATAACTGCAATACTTTTTCGCTGTTCAATAAAAATTTCTAAGATTTCATTTGCCGACATTGACATAGCAATTATTGGAACTGGTAGAAGAATAGATTTTACACTTTCTGGTTTCTTAAATAACTCAAAGGAATGAGTGTAACCTATAATGTTATCAATGTTGTCTCGATAGATTAAAATTTTTGACAAGCCAGTTTCTACAAACTTATCTTTTAATGACTCGATATCTTCCTCAATTTCCATTGCGATAATTTCAGTACGAGGAATCATACAGTCACGTGCCTTTACTTTTGAAAAGTCGAGTGCATTTTGAAAGATCTGGATTTCATGATCAACTTCGGCGGTGTCTTCATTGTTTTCTGTTCCTTCCTTAATGTAGTGTTCTAAGTCAATTCGTCCAAAGTTTAACTCAGTATCAGGCTGCAGATTTGGAGCAAACAGCTTAATCAACAATTCTGAGATCCCTATAACTATAAACATTGGAACCAACAAAATCCAATAAATAAGCAATAGTGGAAAGGCAAAAAACCTCAACATGTTATTCGGGTTTATTCTAAAAAGTGTTTTCGGAAGAAACTCCGCAGTAATTAAAATAATGATGGTGGAAACAACTGTTTGGACAAAAAGTATTAACCCTTCGCTTTGGACATAATTTCCAATTACCGGTTCTAAAATTTTAGCCATAAAAATCCCGTAAACAACAAGGGCAATGTTATTTCACACTAACATAGCCCCAATAAAACGGGAAGGTTTTTTTAGAAAATTTGATATTATTTTCGAGAAGAAGTCGCCTTGCTTTCCGTCTAGCTCAATTTTAAGTTTATTGGCAGAAACAAAGGCAATTTCCATACCTGAAAAAAAGGCGGAAAAGACCAACATGCTAATTATTATTCCCCATTCAAAGCTTTCCATTAAAATTAGTTTAGAGTTTGGGATAATTTATTCATCATGCTTATGATTTTTCTTTTCATGAGAAATACGTTGACTGCGTCGCATAAAAAATAGAAAGATAGCAATTACTGAAAAACCAAAAAAGTAAAGGGCATCAAAAACGCTATTCATAAATGTTTGATATAATGCAATTATAAAAGTGACGATGGAAAGCATCAGCCACATTTTCTCCATAAACTTTATTACTTTAATCATTCTCGATCTCTATTGTTCCTCTGGGCTTCAATATACGATAATCTGTGAAATCTTCGTTTGAAATTAAGCCTTCCCCCATTAATACCTGATTTGCAGTTGTAATTTTTACAAAAACATCAGAAGTAATTTTTTGAGCTTTTTTATCCCAAACCAACTTTTCAGTGTTAAGTTGTTCTCCTTTATCATTTTTAACGACTACATCTTCTTCAGCTTCCATTCTATTTTCATGCGTTATATCAATTGCATAATTGGAAGTTAGTTCAGTAGTAATGTTCATCAAGGAATCGAATATTTTTATGTGCACCCCTTTAGGCATTTCTCTGTATGGTTGTTCCCCACTGTAGTCATTCATAACTGGAGCGTTTAGTTGAAAAGCTACCTCCGCATCAGTGCTATAAAGAATTTCTACATTTTTTATTGATTGATCTGGAAACTGCTTGCTGAGGTCATACTTTTCGATTTCTTTCACTTCGTTTTCACAAGCAAAAAGCACCCCTAAAATGAACACTAAAGTCCATTTTAATGAGGTGCTTCTGCTATTTTTTTTTGAATGATGCTTCAATTAAAACCGAGCTTTAGTAGACTCTCCAACCCAACAACCTACTTCAACTGTGTCCCCTTCTTTAACACCTATAAAGAAGCAGTCTTCTTTTGTTGGAAAATACTTGCTGTAGCTTGCAATTTTCCCATTGGCTTTATCTGTTACAGAAGGGTCAATTGACTTTGCTTTGTTGTAATAATCTACAGCTAGCCAATAAATTGCTTTTGCTTTACAAACATCATCACTTGCACAAGTTGATGCACTTCCTGCAATCATATCTCCAATCATTAAGTAGGGTAAACCATAACCACTTTTTAATTCAGCTGCTTTTCTTGCATTTGATCGAGCTGCGGAATAAGAACCCATGCTGCTTTGAGCCTGAGCTAATTCGATATAGTAATCAGGCTTTTTTTCTTCATCCTGAGCCATTTCCAATGCCTGCTTGAAATAAGATTCAGCTGCTTTATAATCCTGATTTTTTAATGACATAATTCCCATTTTTTCAGAGGAGACTGCAGAAGGGCTTGTCTCATGCATTTTTTTCGCAATTTTAAAAAAGATAGGAGCATCAGTACAGCCTTTTCTGTCGAGCAAGTTTGCTGTACTTTCCATCCAACCAGCATCATCTTTATTTTGCTCGAAATTTTTATTGGCCATATCAACCAATACCTCACAACTTAAGTATGAGCTTGCTACTTTTTCTACATTATCCTGTGCGCCTTTATAATACTCTTGTGTCCTTTTTCCTTCATATTTTGAAATATTATAAGAAGAAATATCACTCAATTTTGTGAAGGTTTCTACAACATCAGCGTCTGTGAGTTTCCCAGCACGCTCCATCAACACCGTAGCATTCATAAAAGATGCAATTGCACCAGCTTCTGATTCATTTCCACAGCCTTCAATTGATTTTTTAAGCGTGTTGTATAATGGCTCAGGCTCATTGCTTCTGTAACGTAGCATATCTGTACCTTTTCGACCAAGTACTGCACATTCATTGCCAAAATATTCTATTCGTTGATCATAAATCATAAATAGAGAGTCTATGTAGGCTTCTTTTTCTTCTTTTGTTTCGGCCTTTTTCATTTTGTACTCCATTAAATTAGTGCCGTCAACGTACATTTTTTCTGATGATGCAGGACAAATTTTATAGGCAATGCTCCAAAATTTAAAAGCGTCATCATATATCTTTTGTTTGTAGTAGTCTCTATAAAGAGAGAGATTCTGTACACATTTAACGCTATCTGCTCCATATTTTTGAGCGGATGCAGTTAAGCTAAACAAAGCAATCAGGGAGATTAATCCTATCTTTTTCATGTTATTGATTTTTATTTCTATTTGTTTTGAGTTAATCGTATTTGCGTTGGATAAACCACTTATCGTTAATGGTTACTCCAACTTGAAAATTTAAATAGTCTTCTTGTGTTAAACCTAATTCATCTTTTCCCCTGCGACCAACTTCAATACCAAAGTTTAAAGTTGAAAAGGTTTTTCTCAAGGGTAATGCTAGACCAAAGCTTATGCCAAACTCTTGAATGTCTTCCCCATTAACCGTTAGCAATGCAGTATTGTACTTTACTCCAGTTCTGAAACCAACTTGCTTAAAGTAGTTTCCAAAAGCAGAAATGTCATTGTATTTTTCAAAACCAGCACTTATTAGATGATTGTTGGTAAAACTAATGCCTTGATCTAAATCTATATTGTTTCGGAGATAAATGGTGTAATCTAAATTGAAAATCCAATTAAGCTTTTTCTCAATAGCAAAGCCCACTCCATAGCTAGGATAAATTTCAACATCGAACTTTTCACCAATCCTTACTGAGGCGGTATCCTTGAAGTTTTCAAAACCGACTCTACCTGTATAGTTTCTTACTATTTCAGTTTGCTTGGCATTCAGCTGATCAATAGGGGAAGCAGTGAAAGCACCAATTAATCTATAATTATTACTAATGTTTTTAAAATATTGGAACCCCAGGTCAAAATTAAACCCGTCAACATTTGTAATGCGTTGATCTAAAGTGTTGAAGAAATTAGTGGTATTTGGTCCATATACTACCCTTCTAGAGTCAACTAATGAACCGAAAAGGTAATTTAAGGCAATACCAACTGAAAAGTTTTTTTCAAATTCAAAAGCTGTTCCAATGAACATTTGGTTTAAACCACCATTGCCTTCAAATACATAGGTAAGGTCATTTCCGTTAACTGATCCATTTGTCTCATAGTCATAACCAATACTACTATAAGGTTTTATTCCAAATCCCATTCCCCATTTTTCACCTAAGGGAAAGGCAAGTGACATGTGACTAAGTTGGGTATTACTACCAACTCGACTTTGCTCATTACTAGTATATTCTACATTTCTTGAAAGAAGTCCAGCTTCAAAAGTTGTCAAGCTAATGTTGGAGTAAGAGGCTGGGTTTTTTGGATTGATATAATTTGTCCCTCTATCATTTAGATTAGCACTGCTCCGTGAAAGTGAATCGTAAATTAAGGGTTTGTATTGGTATGGTCTCCATGCATACCCTGTTCCAGACATACCAAAGTTGCCATTAAAACTAGTATGGTTTAACAAGCCAATTCCATAACGAGAATATGGAGAGTCCGTGTACTTTTGAGCTACTATTCCACTGCTCAAAAAAAGCAAGGGAATGAATAGAGTAAAGGGGTTAATTCTGGTTATAGATAAGTATTTCATTCAAGCCTTTAAGCACCAAATTTTGGTCTGCAAAGATGCCATTTTTTAACTCTTTTTCAAAGAAATTTGCATCTCCTCCGCTTATAACTATTTTTAAGTCTGGAAATTGTCTTTTGTAGTCTACAATAAAACCCTGCATTTCGGCAATTAGTCCATTTACAACACCTGATAACATCGAGCTAATTGTACTACTGCCAATGGTTTTAGGTCTGTTTTCTTGTCCCCAATTTAGCAAAGGTAATTGACTAGTATAATGGTTGAGAGAATTAAGTCGTAATTGAACCCCAGGTGAGATTGCACCTCCTAAATAGTTTTTTTCGGCTGTTAAAAAATCATAAGTAACACATGTGCCTGCATCGATTACTAAAAGAGCTTCATTTGGGAATAGCATTTGTGCTCCAACAACGGCAGCAATTCTATCTTTACCCAAAGTATCAGGAGTTTCATATTCAATTGTAATCGGGATTGGTGTTTTATGAGAAAGTCGAATTAAAGAAGGGTAATGCTTTTCGAGCTGTAGAACTTTCTCAGCTCTTGTGTTCACTGAAGAAATAATGGAGGCTGATATATCATATTCTGAAAAAATGGCCTTATTCTCATTCAATGCATCATTTGGTAAGCTTATAATTTGTAAAAGCTCACGACTTTCAAATAGTCCCAATTTGGTTCTGCTGTTCCCAATGTCAACTGCCAAATAATAAGCCATAATTCAAAGCTAAGCAAAGGATTTAAAAATGTTTGGAAAAGGGGGTGTTGAAAAGATTTTTATTTTTACATTTGCCGACCATTAAAAAGGAGGTGCCATAGCTCAGTTGGTAGAGCAAAGGACTGAAAATCCTTGTGTCGCTGGTTCGATTCCAGCTGGCACCACTAGAGAAACCAATTTCTTAAAATGGACTAAAAGCGAGCAAAATAAAAATGCTCGCTTTTTTATTTTGTTCGTGTTAAGCTTTAATGCGACAGCATTTAAATTGGTTTTTGACCTCGGGTGAAGCTGGCAAGGCTAAGCCATTCCAGCTGGCACCACTTAAGAATCCAAACAAAAGAGCAGCTTCACTTGATCGTAAAAACGTCAAGCTCGCTTGTAAGTTTTGGAGAGAAAACGAAGAGGCTTCCAGAAAAGGAAGCCTTTTTTGTTTGGATTTAGACTACGGTTAACAATGGAACTTTTTTTTATGATTCCAGTGGCACCACTTTCAAATAGACCCCAGTTATTCATTTAGCTAAGTTTTTTGTTATACAAGTGTTAGGATAAGGACAATAGGATTTGACCTTCTAGCCTTAAAGCTACTTAAGTATTTATAACTCGTTTGATTACTTTTGACTCCAATATGATAAGCTCTCTATTGTTTAAGTCAAATACCCCTCGTTGGATTATCTTCCTCATTGACTTGGGTATTGTAGCATTTGCTGCTTTCATGGCTTATATACTTCGGTTCAATTTTGCTATTCCCGATAGTGAAATACCCTTAATAAAGTTCGCTGTTGTAAGTATTTTTTTAAGCAGAATACTACTTTTTGTGATAGGGAAAACATATACTGGTATAATTCGCTATACCAGCACAGAAGATGCGCGCAAAATACTGATTGTTAACTTTATAGGTAGCGTTTTGATTGGGTTAAACAACCTAATAAGCTTCTACTTAATAGGGATCTATGCTGTGCCTTTTTCAATTGTTATCCTAGAGTTTTTGCTCACATCAAGCATCATGATTTTTTCAAGATCCTTAGTAAAAATGATATACGATGAATTCAAAAATCCTGCTGCTGATCGAAATCCGATTCTAATTTTTGGAGCGGGTGAAGCAGGAATGATTGCAAAAAGGACAATAGACAGAGACACAAAAAGTAATTTTAATGTAGTTGGATTTGTAGATGACGATAAAAAGAAAAGTAAACGTAAGTTAGAAAACAAACCTATCTACTATTCAAATGAGCTGGATCAGGTTTTAGAAAGTAATAGCATAAGTCATTTAATTGTTTCTATCCAGAACATATCAAAACTGCGTTTGCAAGAAATTGTTGAAACCTGTTTAGCTCATAATGTGCAGGTATTGAATGTGCCCTCAGCCTCTAGCTGGATCAATGGTGAGCTTAGCGTAAAGCAAATTAGACAGATAAAGATTGAAGATTTGCTAGGAAGATCTCCAATTGAACTTTCAGTAAAAACCATTGAGCAACAATTGAATGGCAAAGTGGTCCTAATTAGTGGAGCTGGTGGCTCTATAGGCAGCGAGTTGGTTAGGCAAGTGGTAAAATTTGCGCCTAAGAAAGTGTTATTGCTAGATCAAGCAGAATCAGACTTATATGATTTAGAGATGGAGTTATCCTCTAATAAAAATGCAAGTTGCACCGAATTGGTGATTGGAGATGTAACCAACTTGCAACGGATGAAAAAAGTTTTTTCATTCTTTCAGCCTGAAATTGTTTACCATGCAGCTGCTTATAAGCATGTTCCGTTAATGGAAAAAAATCCAGCAGAAGCAATTTCCACAAATATAGTGGGCTCAAAAATTATGGCTGACTTATCGGTCGAGTTTGGTGTCCAATCTTTTGTAATGGTTTCTACTGATAAAGCAGTTAATCCAACTAATGTTATGGGAGCAACCAAACGTGTAGCTGAGATTTATATCAAATCTTTGAATAAAACTGCGAAGACAAACTTTATTACCACACGTTTTGGAAATGTGTTGGGCTCAAATGGATCAGTTATTCCACTGTTTAAAAAACAAATCGAAAGTGGTGGGCCAATTACGGTTACCCACCCTGAAATCACAAGGTATTTTATGACAATACCGGAAGCTTGTCAACTTGTTTTGGAGGCTGGATCAGCCGGAAAAGGGGGAGAAGTTTTTATTTTTGATATGGGTAAATCTATAAAAATTAAAGACTTGGCTTCTCAAATGATTCAGCTTTCAGGATTAGAGGAAGGTAAAGACATTCAAATCGTTTACACCCAATTGAGGCCTGGCGAAAAATTGTATGAAGAGTTACTCAACAACAAAGAGAATACCTTGCCGACTCATCATCCTCAAATAATGATTGCTCGAGTAGAAGAGACTAAATACGATACAATAAATACAATAGTTAATCAACTATCAGCAGATTTAACTGAAAAAACTAATGAAGACTTGGTTTGGACTTTAAAGCAACTAGTGCCCGAATATAAAAGCAACAACTCTGTATTTGAAGCCTTGGATTGAAAAATATGTTATCAATCAAAATGAATACTTGATTGTTATTTAAGAAACTGAAATTATGATTCCATTTTCACCACCTAAAATATATCAAGAAATTATTGATGAAGTTATTGACACCCTCAATTCGGGTTGGATAACAACAGGGCCGAAAACAAAGCAGCTTGAGAAAAATTTAGCCGAATTCTGTAATGTAGAAAAAGCAATATGCTTGAACTCCGCGACCATAGGAATGGAGTTAATGTTACGTTGGCTAGGCGTTAAGGAAGGCGATGAAGTAATTGTTCCTGCCTATACTTATTGTGCCACTGCCAATGTAGTATTGCATTGTGGCGCAACTCCAGTAATGGTAGACTGTAAAGATGATTTTAACATTGATGTCTCAGCAGTTAAATCAAAAATTACTTCTAAAACAAAAGCTATTATTCCAGTTGATGTTGGGGGTTACCCTTGTGATTATGAGGCCTTGAATGAGTTGATAAATAGCGAAGAGGTAATTAAGTTGTTTCAAGCATCAAGCCCAGAACAAGTAAAATTAGGACGCATATTTTTGATGGCTGATGCAGCACATAGTTTAGGTGCCACTTACAATGGGTCCAGTTTAGGCAGGCAAGCTGATGCCACTGTATTTTCTTTTCATGCTGTAAAAAACCTAACTACAGCAGAAGGTGGAGCCGTTGTGCTAAACTTACCAGAAGGGATTGACAATTCAGTGGTTTATCAGGAGTTAAATGTAAAATCATTGCATGGACAAAGTAAGGATGCGTTAGCTAAAACTACTGGAAATTGGCGTTACGATGTTGTAGAACCAGGCTATAAAGCTAACATGACAGATATTTTGGCCTCACTTGGTTTGGTAGAACTTAAAAGATATAATACTGAAACCATTCCTCGTAGGAAAAAAATTGTTGAAAGATATGCAAAAGCCTTTGAGGCATGCAATTGGGCAGAATTACCTCCATTGACAGCAGCGAGAAAAGAATCTTCTTATCACCTTTTTATGTTGAGAGTAAATGGAATACATGAAGAGCAAAGAGATGCTATTATCAGTGAAATTTTCAATCAAGGAGTTTCAGTGAATGTCCACTTTCAGCCTTTGCCATTATTGACAGTTTATAAGTCAAGGGGGTATAATATGCAGGATTTTCCTGTGGCTTTCAATAACTATGAACGTGAAATATCATTACCTGTTTATTATGACTTAAGTGATGAGCAAGTAGATCAAATTATTGAAGCTGTGAAATATGCTGTAGATAAAGTAATCGATGAAAGATGATCAAAAGGCTCTTTGATTTATTTGCAACTTCAGTTGCCCTCATTATCCTTTTGCCCTTGTTTTTTATAATCGCATTATTGATTGTTTCTAATTCAAAAGGTGGAGTTTATTACAAACAAGAACGAATTGGAAAAAATCGAAAAAAGTTTACGCTCTACAAGTTTAGAAGCATGAAAATAGATGCCCATAAAAAAGGCTTGCTTACAGTAGGAGAAAACGATAAGCGAATCACATCGATAGGCTATTACCTGAGAAAATACAAATTGGATGAATTACCGCAATTACTCAATATTTTAAAAAATGATATGAGTCTTGTTGGACCACGACCCGAAGTCGAAAAGTATGTTGATTTATATAATGATGAGCAGCTAAAAGTGTTAGAGGTTAAACCTGGTTTAACCGATTTAGCCTCTCTAGTTTATATAAATGAAAATGAAATTCTTGCTAAGTCTGAGGATCCTGAGAAAACATATATTCATAAAATACTTCCTCAGAAATTGTCTTTAAATCTTAAATATATTGAGCAACAAAGCTTTTGGTTTGATTTGAAAATAATCTTTAGAACCTTGAGAAAAATTATTCGCTGAATTCCTTTTCAACAGGAGCGTGAAAGAATAATAAACTGTTGAAAAAGGCAAAGAAAACAACCCCATACTCTCGTTCTAAAAATGATTCTGCTAAAAATACCATGAGCACAATTAAACAAAAGAAGAGGTAGAGTTGGTTTTTTATTCTAGAGGCAAAAAGCATTGGCACTAAAAAGCTTATTAGCCAAATTAAAGTACCTATAATGCCAAAAGTAAGGAGCCATTCTAAATACTGATTGTGGGCATTTAGTCTATTATTGTAAGCGTAGGTAATTCCATTTTTTTTATAAGATTTTACTAGCTCATCCTTTGTATCACCAGTGCCTACACCGAGTAAAGGCTGCTCCTCTAAAATTTCAAAAACTTCTTGCCAGATTAGAACCCTCAATCGACTGCTTTCTTTAGAGTCTTTTGGGATATTTTCTGTAGTGAATATATTACTAATGCTTTGAAAACGTGATTTAATTGTATCTACCTGACTAAATAGTATCACCAATACTGCAATGAAAAATGAAATAAAAAGTAAAGCTGATTTCTTTTTGAAAGGACGCAAGCTTTGAATTAAAAAATAAGTACTAGTAACACTGTAGTAATCGTTCCTATTTTGCTGTTTAGGAGTAGATTAAAGCCAATAAAAAATATAACTAAGGCAAAAATCAAGATCTTTTTTTCGCTCGTATCTTGGTTAAACCTTAATAGGTTGAATAAAAAGACCAATCCTAAGTTTATGTAGGTTGAAAAATAGGAGGGATGCATAAATATTGAAAGCTCGATATAGGTTGGGATGTAACTAAATGAATTATTTGAGTAGCTGATTATGAAAGATGAAATTGCTGCAACAATGCATGATACAATAAAGACTTTTGTAATCAGTAGAAAGTTCTTTTTTTCAAGTCGATTCAAAGCAGAAAGAAAAATTGGTAAAAATAAAAGAGAAAGCTTATACTCTAGATCTCTCTTTCCAAAAGCCTGATTTTCAGTCCACATCATGCCAAGCAGGTAAATAATATAGCAGAAAGTGAATAAGATGAAAAGTTTATTGTGACGAAGGTTGTAAAGTGTTTGTTTTATGGACTGGCAGCTAAGAATAGCTAAAAACAACAATAAGATGGAAGGGCCTAAAAAAAAATTAAAGGGCAAAAATGCTACAATAAGTAATACAATATAAAAAGGAAGACGTTTAAATGTAACGAGATTTTTCATGCTTTATATTAGTCGGTTAACTAACTCATTCGGCCCAATTTTTATAAAAACTCAAAAGTTCAGGATGTTTCTCTAAATAGGGCTTATCCAATTCACGGGTATCCCCAATTTTTTTTGCAGGATTTCCTGCAATAATTGAAAATTCATCAAACTCTCCTTTTACATAACTATAAGCGCTTACAAGTGACCCTTTCCCAATTGTTGTGCCTGGCATAATTACGGTGTGAGGACCAATAAAGCAATATTTACCTATAGAAACAGAGGCTTTATTGTAGGCTACTAAGTCCTTATGTTTTCGATATTCTGCACCATATAATCGAATAGAAATATGGCTTGAATGAGTTAAAATGCTAATGTAATTCGTGATTTGGCATCCTTCGTTTATTGTGATGCCATTAGAGGCATCGATTGTATTGTAGTGTCCTATAAAAACATTTGTCTCGATGTTTAAATTTTCTGGGTTTCCCAGATTTGTTGTATTTCCAATTCTAACATCTGGTATGATATTGCCTTTTTTATCTTTTACGAGGCTATTCATGCTTGGCTTAAAATGTCGCCACATGTAGTTAAAGATTCTGTTTTTTAGGCTCATCATGATGAATTGAATAATGTTGTTTTTGAAATTACTGCGTTTTCAATAGTGTGGCTTTAGCCGAAATGATTTTTCAATGACTTGGCAATTTTCATTCCTGCATCTCCTTCCCCATATAGTGATTTGTCAAAATTTAAATTTTTATGCTTAACGGCTTTTGCCTCATCAACCAACTGCTCTTTATTTGCTCCTACCAATACATTAAAACCATGATTAACCAACTCTACCCACTCCGTTTGATCACGCATGGTTATGCAGGGCTTCTTAAAGAAAAAAGCTTCTTTTTGTAATCCTCCACTATCGGTTATCACGCCAATACAATTCTCTAATTTCTCAATCATTTCTAAATAACCCATGGGCTCAATAGTTTCTACTTCTAGTGTTAAATTGTTTTTATCTATAACTGCTTTGGTTCGAGGATGAAGTGGTAAAATCACTTTTGTTTCTTTGTGAATTTCGTTTAGTCCCTCAATTAAGGCACTTAGCCTGGTCAAATCGTCTGTGTTTTCAGCACGATGTAAAGTGCATAAAAAGAACTCTTCAGTGGGTTTTTTATCTTTTAACTGAGCAGCATAAAAAAGAGCTGCATCGAGCATTACATCTCCAACACATTCTATTTTTATTCCAAAGTGATCATAACCTTCGTCACTTAAGTTTTTACCTGCTTGTTCAGTGGGAGTATACAGGATATCTGAAATCCTATCTGTTAAAATCCGATTTACTTCCTCAGGCATTTGCATATTAAAGCTTCTTAAACCCGCTTCAACATGAGCAACTGGAATATGTAATTTCTTAGCTGCCAAAGCACCTGCTAGGGTGCTGTTGGTATCACCATAAACTAATAAAACATCTGGCTTTTCGTCTAAAATAATTTCCTCAATCTTTTCCAGCATTCTGCC